>QZGG01000571.1:0-118423 GCA_006409495.1 Sedum album
TATGGTCACATACGCGGAGGCTTCTGCATTTCCCTAAAATAGTTCAGGTCCGCGGATGGAAATCCTTCAGGGTCCGCGGCAGTTCCAGATTTAGCAAATTGCATTTATCACCAACTTTGGAAATGAGGAAGGATTAAATACGAGGCTCATGGGAATGTGACGAGATAATTGGACATTTATGATGAAAATGCAGTATAAAAGGAGGTGACAACAAGCTACCAAGGACAATTCATTCTAGCAAAAATCCACCTTACATTACACTCATTTTCTACACCATTTTGGAGATCTCTTGCAAGGTTGAAGATTCTGGATTTTTGGAGACAAAGTCAGCTCAATCTAAGGCCGTAGTGACAGCGGAGAAGGATAAAAGAAGACTCATCTTCATCACCAAAATTTGTGAAACAATTCTTACTTCAAACTCATTTATTTTTATTGTGTTTTGCCATGGATATTATGTGTAACTAAACTCACCAATTTGGGGAGTTGTTTGTTAACATGTCTTGATGATTATCACACATGATTATTCTTATGTGAATTTTATTATAATTCTTTGTGCAAATAACATGCTTGTATGTTAGTTTAGAGTAGCCTAGCGGTGAACTATATTAACATGTCTTGTGTGATGCTTGTTTGATTATTTTCTAGTCAAGCCTAGCGGTGTAGCTAGTTTATAATTTATTCATGCTATTGTCATCTTCTTGAGAACTTAGCGGTTAATAGAAGATAAGGATTTTCTATAGAATTATTTACATATTATCTTAGCGGATGTATGTTTGTTGTGTCTCTAGCGGGAACAACTATATAAAATTCATATGATTGTTATATGTGTGGTAATTATTTTGTGTTGCAAACAACTCCCTGAATTAATTGTTGACATATATATTTTTATTCATATTTTATTTGTTGAAGCATAAAAAAACAATTCTTTGAAACCCCCCTTTTTATATTTTTAGAATAATTATACTCTAGAATTAAATTGCTCTCTTTTGGGTTCGACCCTACTTGCCGCAGGCTAGCTTGTAGGATTTATTATAAATTTAAGTTTGACGCACTCAACGACGTGCCCGTCATAGTGATTAACTATTCTAGTGTTACTCCTATCATTCACAGTCACGTACTTCTGATAGTTTAACTATAGATAACAGATTCTATAACTAAGTCTGCGGTGCAAGGCTTCGCTTAACTATCTAACCTAATTATCATGCAATTGAGCTTGGAATAATAAGACTAAACTTATCATGCAATTAAGAACAAAACCTCAAAACATGTCATTCATAGATCTGAATCCAAACCGAATTCAATAAGTTAGCTAGACATACTGAATGTATACATCTCAAGAATGAGTATTGAACAACTAGAATAACACAACATATCTGATTGACGCATCGTCTGGCTCGCGTCGGTAGCTTGCGCATAGCTCTCGCAGCTAGGTCTGAATTCCGTTCTAAGCCGCCTCTCTCTACGCATGTCTGTGATTTCCTTCATGCTTTGTATTTATACTCTTGCCTTCTAGGGTTTCCACAAATAATTAGGCAAGAAAATATGCTGGAAATCATCTTTATCTCTAAAAATCAGACTTGGAAATATATTTATCTCCAAAATCCAAACTTAGAAATATTCTTTGCGCGTGATGACGTCATCGCTCCGGATTTGTCGTTGATTGCTGACGTCATCGTTTTGCTCTGCTCTGCCCGACTCATACTCGCGCACCACACTTCTCGCGCGCTCGTTGGTCTTTGGCTCTTGTCAACTTTGTTGTCTTTTGTTCCGAGATTCAGCCTTCTTGTTGCACTTTTGTTCCGAGATTCAGCCTTCTTGTTGCACTTTTGTTCTAACTCTTCTGATAAACCTGAGATACAAAACTACACCAAAAGCGTAATCTTATACTTAATATGTTAGAATCTAAGCGGTGCAAAGGACCTAAAAATAGCATACAAAAGTGCTCTATAAAGTACATCATAATATTAGTATTTCCATTTCATAAGAAAATCAACTAAACTTCATTCAACAAGTAAAAATGATTGTTTACATGGTGAAACCTAACCTAAGGGATCATAAGATCCCCAAACCTAGCACTACTCACTCATAACTAGGTTAACCATGTTCCAAACATCAAATAAGTACATTAAAAGGGAACGAAAGAGTAGAGAAGTGATGGGGAATCTTCTCTTAGACCTTTGATGATGATCTTCAAGCTTGGATCCTTGATTTCTTCACTTCTTCTTTTTAGGGCCTTTCTCAAAATCAGGACACTCTTCTTCAAAATCATCTTTTTTTATTTATAGTCCCGAAATTTTCTCTGTGATTGACCGTTGACCTTTTTGACTCTGGCTGCAACAAGTGATTCGAGCGAGTCACCTGTTCAGTACAATCCATGGTCGACCGAGTCATTGATGACTCGGTCGAGTCACTTTCGCATCCATTTGACTCGAGCGAGTCATATTGTGACTCGGTCTACCCTCTTTTGACTTGGTCGAGTCATCTTTAGCCGCGAAAATTCAAAAATCTCCTCAAGGTGCCTCGTGTCGCCATAGATTTGATTTTATCCTGCAAAAGACACGAAAAGCATCAAAAAACTCTCAATAAAATAAGAAATGAATAACATATTAAGTGAGGATACGAATACATATAGACTATTTATTCGTTCATCAAAATACCCCACACTAAAATCTTGTGCATCCCGAACAAAGGTAATGCGAGTCATATATAAGAATGCTAAATAAGATATATCAATCAAAACATAGCAAGTCTTATGGATCATCAACACTAATAGCATATTCCCTCATCATGTGAATGCACATACAATGTAAAATACTCCTAACTCACTTTCGTAGGCATCATGGATGCATTTAGCACATGCAACAAGCCTATAAACCCCTAGGGTACCCTAGAGAACGAGTTGTAGTCTCGTGAGAGTTTTCAGAAAAGGAATACTCACAAATCCCCTAACAATCATCCAATATACCATGAAGAATCATAATGCGATTGTTTAGCAAGTCGTAAGTCAAATAAGGATTAAAAAGATATGGAAATGCACACTCTATTCATATCACACAAGACATCAAGAATCATGTCAAACCCTTAAAGGGCAAACATTCATAGATCCAACACTTATAATAGCCATTATCAAAATTCTATTCCTCTCTACTCTCATGCACAATTTACAAAGAAGATTTAGCACACATAAAGCTTTGTCAAATGAATCACCAATGCTCCATAAGCTCATGATTTAAAGCTCATTCTCATGCATTAGACTACACACCATATTCCATAAGAGAAGAGGAGCTTAGACAATCAAGGATATGAATCAAACAAAGAATTCTCAACTTGCCGCAACAAATGCAAGGATCTTTCCTTAGACAATTCAAACAATCTAAACACAAAGCTCCATTCACGAATGTCCCCATGACATGCTTGCAAGACACAAAGACAAGAATCAAGGGGGCGTTTTAAACACACAAGTATTATGCAAAAAAAAATTTGTTGTCATGTAAGTACTTTCGAGGCGAAAATTACCTTCCTAACCCCCGGCACTTACAATAACTTTTGTTTGCTTGTTTCTCTTTTTTTCTCTTCATTTTTTTCTTTTTGAGAAAATAATTGATGCCTAACCCCACACTTAAAACTTGACAATGAGTCTAATTAACAATCAATGAACACGCAAGCAAGGGAGACTATCGTACAAACATTGTGATCATGCTAAGGTCACCTAAGAGCAAGCGAGAGATTCTATGCATTTTTCATTTTTTTGTATATGCTCACTAGTTTCAACTTTTATAAAGAATGCATAGAGAGAGCGTCCTAAAGTCAATTGATTCAAGCTAGAATAAGGGTCATTTCATGTAAATGATGCATCGCTAGGGTGTCCAATCATCAAGAAATATTGTGATCAATTTTTGGAGATGTACACTTCCTAATTAATCATGCTCATCAAATGTACGACTTAGTTTAGCAACCACGTTTTAAGTTTTTCTCAAAATATATGGATGAAAGTTAATTTGATACAAATTTCAATTCCCAAAGCATGCAAATCAAGATAATGTGATGATGAAATTTTAAGGCGCAAGCATGACCCACCCCACCCTTAAAGTTTTGCTTAGTCTATAAGCAAATACAAGCAATTAAAATTAAGATAAGGGTTTAGAAAGCTTCTTTCATGTGAAGGTAGTCAATGCACTCAGTTCCCATAAGAAGAAGAGTCCAAGCCTCCCTTATGCTTGCCTATCAAAGCAAACTCATCAAAAGATTAGGGCAAAGTATAGCATGAGTTTATAATGCGTTAATGATCAAAGACAAGCATAATTAACGATTCAAAAAGTATTTTGAGATTATATAGCATGTTGTTTGGAAAAATGGAAGGAAATTAGTCATTTTTGCATTTTTGGACCGAGTCAGAAAACTGACTCGCTCGACCTAGGGAGTGACTCGCATAGCTTAGAAACGTGTGTGGATTATTAAGTCCTGACCGGACCTTAATTCACTTAAACTGTTAGTCATAGATCACTAGCAAACAATGATACGCATATGTTCATAAGAATAAGTCTAAGCTGATAACTTCTAATAATTGTTGACAACTCTTCCTTTCAGTGCGCCAGTTACCAACGCGCGACCCTAGTCACGCGTTCCTTGTTTTGTTTTCCGATTTTCATAAGCATGATCAAACCCCAATCTTGCTTTTACTTTACAGGAGAAGGCATTTCTCACCGTTCTATGTGGATTCGACTGCGTACTTATGATTAGGGGTGGGCAGAACCCGGCCCAACCCGCCAACCCGACCAAATCCGATGATTTTGGATTGGGTGGACCCGAGCTACAATGATTTTTCGGGTGGGTTCGGGTTTTGGGTCGGGTAACCCGAACCGAATCGAAAATTTCGAAAAAAATGATGTTTGCATGGGTAGGATTTGAACTAGTGCCCTTAAAGCATCACTACACCTAACTTCCACCCCGCCACCATCTTTGGTAGTTCTGTTGTGAATAATGTAAATAAGTAGTAAGCTTTTTGGATTTTATTAAATCGTTTTACATTTCTTGTATAAAACAAAGTAATTTGTATATAAAACTCAAATTGTATTTTTAAAGTTATTCAATTTTTTTATTAGAAAAAGATATATATTTTAAAAAAATTAATATTATTTTGATCGGTTCGGGTTCGGACGGGTTTGGGTTAATTATTAATTTATCGGGTCAGGCTCGGGTTCAAATTGAAGGCCCGAGGAATTTTTCGGGTCGGGTATAGATTCAACCAAATCCGTCCATACCCGACCCGTGCACACCCCTACTTATGGTAGCTATACTAATAAAGAACTGGGATAAAAGTTGTTAGTACACACTCTGTTGTTCCACTTATTCTACTTATTCTAATATTTTGGTGCCTACAATCGTTAACTTCAATCAAAGTTGTTATATCCGAACTGATGGTCGAGCTGATAAGGCTATCAGATCAACAGATTGAAGGGTCAACCCGAGTTGGACACGAATCAATTCCCAAATTATATTATGCCGATTTTGAAAACAACCATATTGAATAAAGAATTTAATCTATTAATGTGGTTAAAGCGTGGCCTAGTGGATATGGCTGGAACGAATTTTAGAAAACAAGAGATTAGTTCAATTTAAAAAAATAAGAGATTGGTACAATAAATTTGGCTTTCTCATCTCATTCACCTAGTTTTTTGGATTAATCGATCAGGTCAACCATATTAGAGATATAGTTAGTTATTAGTTATGGCAATTAGATAATTATAAACATATATTAGTTTCCTATTTTGCATTGTTGTTTTCCTATATATTCTAGCTCCTTGTATAATGTAATTATTCTCGTTTGCATCTATTGAAACCCTAACCTCTTTCGTTTCTCTTTTGTTTGACTTCAACATGGTATCAGAGCCAGTTTCAACTCGGATTAGATAGAAAAGAGAAAATCTGATTTTTTTCTCTCCATTTGGATCTGAATTTTTCGTTCCTGATAAATTGCAAGCACATACTGGACCAATCCCCAGTTTGACCCAAAAGTCAACTCGCAGGTCATAGTTCATGACCCAATATATACTTTGCAGTTACCAGTCAATTACTCGATGTGGGACAACTTGACAGCTGACATTCTTTATTATTCAACACCTTCCCTTCAGCTGACAAGTTGTGCATGCTTTGAGTCTTCTGTTGATGATGGACCTAATCTTCTACGGGCTGCTCTTCAGCATACAGATGCTCCACAACATGCCCCTACTCCTACTGCCTCCCAGGATGACGCTTCTGCGATTGAGGATCCTAGTCCGCCTGTTCCCCTTCGTCATTCATTAAGATCACGTAAGTCCACTCAGTTACCAGATTTTGTATATTCGACATATTCTACTTCTTTTTTGTTTCCTTTTTGGCTTCTATTCACTAGATATCTGAGCCTTCCTCTTATAAGGAGGCGTCTCTTGATCCGCGTTGGTAGCAAGCTATGGATGATGAACTTTCTGCATTGTCCAAAACAGATACTTGGAATCTTGTTCCTCTTCCGAAGGGAAAGTGTGCTATTGGTGCGCGATGGGTTTATAAGGTTAAAACAAAGTCAGATGGGTCTGTTGAGCGATTCAAAGCTCGTTTGGTTGCCAAAGGATGGATTACGAAGAAACATTTGCCCCTGTATCTAAGTATGTCACAATTCGAACACTTATTGCAGTTGCCTCAGTAAAGGAGTGGTCCATTTCGCTGTTGGATGTGAAGAATGCATTTTTGAATGGAGATCTTCAAGAGGAGGTTTATATGACTACTCCACCTGGTGTTACTCATCGTTCTGGTGAAGTTTGAAGGTTGAAGAAAGCTCTTTATGGATTGAAACAAGCACCACGAGCTTGGTTTGAAAAGTTCTCGATTGTGATTTCTTCATTAGGCTTCAGCCCTAGTCATCATGATTCAGCACACTTTTACCGGTGTACTTCTTCTGGTCGTACATTACTTTTTTTGTATGTGGATGATATGATCATTACAGGTGATGACATTGAAGAGATTTTTGAATTGAAGCAACATTTAGCTCGGGAATTCGAAATGAAGGATTTAGGACCTCTTCGATACTTTCTGGGAATAGAGGTAGCACACTCTCCACGTGGTTATCTTTTATCTCAGTCTAAGTATGTTGCTGATATTCTTGATCAGGCACGTCTTTCTGACTCTCGTACTACTGATACCCCAATTGAAGCTAATGCTCGGTATTCCTCCACTGATGGTATTGCTTTGTCAGATCCTACTCTCTATCGTACTATTGTTGGTTGCTTAGTGTATCTGACTATCACCAGACCAAACATTGCATATGCTGTGCATACTGTTAGTCAGTTTGTTTCTTCTCCTACTACAGTTGCTAGAGCACTTTTGTATGCTACTTTAAGTCCTTTACACTACTTATATTCTAACATATTTTAGTATAAGATTACGCTTTTGGTGTAGTTTTGTATCTCAGGTTTAAAAGAAGAGTTAGAACAAAAGTGCTACAAGAAGGCTGAATCTTGGAGCAAACGACAACAAAGTTGACAAGAGCCAAAGACCAACAAGCGCGCGAGTAGTGTGGCGCGCCAGTCTTAGTCGCGCAGAGCAGAGCAAAATGATAAATATTCGTGGAAATCCTAGGAGGCAAGAGTATAAATATGCAGCTACCAGAAAACTCCAGACATGTACATAAAGGCGCAGATAGAGACGATTTAGAGGTGAATTGAAGAAGGATCGCAAACTGTCGGCGCAAGACTGTTACGCGCACTGACGACGCGCACACCAAGCTATAGTGTTTTTACTTGTTTACATATAGATATTGAAATGAATATGTTCAGCATGTTTAGCTAACTTGTTGAATTCAGTTTGGAATTCGACCTATGAATTATATGTTTTGAGATTTTATTCTTAATGCATGACCTGTTTAGTATTATTACTCCGAGCATACTTGCATGATAACTAGTTTAGATAGTTAGGCGAAGCCTTTACCCGCAGACCTAATTATAGACTCTATTATCTATTGTTAAACTATCAGAGGTACGTTACAATGAATGATAGGAGTAGCACTAGAATAGTTAATCACTACCTTTACCGGATTCGTGGTTAATTAGACTAGGTTGGGTAGTAATATCATATAGACCTTTACCGGATTATATGTGTAAGTTATTAAGCCTTTACCGGACCTTAACTTGCGTGAACAATCTGTCATAGATCCTTAGAAGAACCTTTGATAAACATAGAAGTTCATAGTGATAAGTCTAAGCTGAGCTCATCTCATATTTATAGTTTACACTCGTAGTTAATTCTGTGCGCCAGTAGTGTTCACGTTTCTGTTTCTTTCTTTTACTTGTTTTCACTCACAACCCCAATCTTTAGTTTGTCGTTAAAAGGAGATATCTCACCGTTCCCTGTGGATTCGACCCAAGCTTGCCAATACTATACTAGTAGGAGAGTCGAAACAAATTTGCAGCACTCAACGACGTGCTCGTCAACAGTTCATTGGGCAGTTGTGCTTCGCATTCTTCGGTATCTTCGAGGAACCCAGTTTCAGAGTCTTTTGTTTCCTTCCACCTCATCTTTGGAATTGAGAGCTTATACGGATGCAGATTGGGCCAGTGATCCATCAGATCGAAAATCAGTAACTGGATTTTGTATATTTCTTGGTGATTCCCTTATTTCTTGGAGGAGCAAAAAGCAAATAGTTTCCTCTCGCTCTTCTACGGAAGCTGAATATCGTGCTATGGCATCTACTACTGCTGAGATAGTATGGATCCGTTGGTTGCTCGCTGATATAGGTGTTACTCTCTCAGGACCTACTCCCTTGTATTGTGACAACACTAGTGTTATTCAGATTACTCGAAACTCTGTTTATCATGAGCGTACGAAACATATAAAGATTGATTGTCACTTTACTCGTCATCATTATCAGATTGGGACCATCACATTGCCGTTTGTTACTTCCGCTACGCAGATTGCAGACTTGTTTACGAAAGGTCTCTCTACTTCGCGTTTTCGGCTTCTAACAGGCAAACTCTCGCCGCTTCATATCAGTGCATCGTGAGTTTGAGAGGGGATATTAGAGATATAGTTAGTTATTAGTTATGGCAATTAGATAATTATAGACATATATTAGTTTCCTAGCATTGTTGTTTTCCTATATATTCTAGCTCCTTGTATAATGTAATTATTCTAGTTTGCAACTATTGAAACCCTAACCTCTTTCGTTTCTCTTTTGTTTGACTTCAACAAACCAAACACATGGCCAAGTCTAAGGGGTTTGACCATGTTTGACCTGTTTCTGTTTTTCTTTTTTAATAAGAGGCTCGCATTGTTTGCGATTGTTTTAATCATTTTGGTACGAGTAATTTGTTAAATCACTCTTGTTAAAGAGAATTTCCCAGGTCCTCTTTGAGGTATGCATTACGAACATAAAGCGTATAAATCTTTTCCAAACATAAGATTTTAAGGATTGAGCTTATCATCTTAATATGGACATGTACAGTATTACTCTCTGTTTGGCTACTTTACATTCACAAAAACGGAGATCTTTTAGAACTCAATCTAGACAACAATTATTTAAAATCATGTATTTCTAAAAGTCCTGACATTCAAATTGCAATCAGAACATGTAGATTTGCAACTACCAAATTTGCAAACATGTAGATTTGATTTTCAGAGTTTACTGATTTTGTATTTTTTAATAAACACTCCCCATTAACAAACAAAAAATTTAATATTTGTAAAAAGAACATGTTTGAAATTTAAAGTAGACTATGACAAATTATAACTTCATTGTTGAATGTATAAACTAAACAACAAAGTGGTGGAAGATGTACAAATCAAATCTTAATTATACCACTTTTGATGCATGTAAACTATCGCCTATCGGGTTTCAACCCGTAATAATACGGATTATACAATGTGATACTTAACTATATATATATATTATTGTGGAAGAAGTTCTAATAGGACATTTAATTTTATGTAGGACGGTGACACATAATCTCCACAATATATTACTAATAATCTTACGGTTGAGATTTAATCAAAAAGATAATAGTCAAATCTAACCGTCCGTATTTTTTACAAATCTTACCGCCTATTTAATTAAAAACTAATTTTAATCTCAATTGGTTTAATACGTCATCCCGTCTTACAATATTTATTTGTATTCCTTGATCCTAACTCATATTTACCGACATAATATTATTATTCCGATTACCGAACCGAATTATCAATTTACCGATAATTCGGTAAATTGAAAATTTCGGTAAATATTCGAAAATTACCGAAATTACCGAAAATATCCTAAAAATCTGCAATTCAGATTGCAAATTACCTGAATACCTGCAGTTCTGCATTGTGCCAAAAATTTACAAGTTTTTTCTAAAAACCCACAAATAACTGCCTTATAAACTAATCAAGTCTTATAAAGTTACATTCCACAAGACCACAACAATAGTTTCAAAGTAAAGTAGAAGTTTCATTCAAATCCAGTTTGGCTATTCAGATTGTTGGAAGTTGGAAACTTGGAACTTGAATTCTGCAATCTTCATGGTCTTCATTGGTTTTGTGTGGTGAAATCAATTTATGATAGCCAGCGACTTGTAGATTCATCTGATGAAAAAATTACTTTCTTATATACAAAACCACTTAAAAATAAAATAACTTAAACAAAAGTAATTAAAAATATGCAGAAGTTGAACAATATTTAAGTATTCTGAGCCAAGCTGCAAAAGCAATAAAAAATCAATCAACTTGCTAACCAGAAGCACAAGCAGTATTTGGTAACCATTGTTTAGTTGTTCAGAATTCATCAAATCTGCAAAAGCGCCATATTTCAGAAAACCAATCAACATATGTAAGTAAAAATTGTGAATATAAAACAATCAAGATTAACCTTCATCAAATTTTTCAAGTTCAGCAAGATCTTCTTCGACACATACTTGTGGCTGCGATGTTTGATTTCGAAACCAATCTTGGGTACAAACTAATGCTTGCACTATACGAGGAGTCAAAGAACTTCTAAAGGAATCTAAAATACGACCACTAGTACTGAATGCAGATTCAGATGCTACCGTAGATATAGGGACAGCCAATACATCACGAGCCATTTGCGAAAGAATAGGAAATCTCGGACTGTGCATCTTCCACACCAACCTAAAATATCAAACTCAATGTTTATATTTTCTGTATCTTCCTTAAGATAAATATCCAGTTCAGTCCTATTTTCCTCACTCTGAGCTCTTGATTTATGCATCATATAACGAGAAATGAGTTGAGACGTTCCTTCGCCAACACTCATAGCATCATTCAAATCAGATTTTGTCCCTGTGGTTGCACTTCCTTCACCTCTCTTTCTAACTGTATAATTGTTAATCTTCATATACTCATTATACATGTCATACAAAACCTTTTTCACATATTCACCCAATTCTACAGCTTCTTTTTGCACATCCACTGAATCTGATCCTGAGATTGGTATCTCTTTGAAAGCCCACTGCAAATACTCTAATTTATAACAAGGATCAAGCACAACTACAATGTAAATGATCATATTCATCTTTTTTGCATCACCCCAGTACTTATCATATTTCTGTCTCATTTTAACAGCCATCGTAACTAATTCTTGATCCTTATCTTGCTTCCATTGTTCTAACAAACACAAAATACCATTAATCTCTGTAAAAAAATTGTTCGCCGTCACATACTTGGAACCAGAAATCCTTACTGTTAGAGTATAAAAATGACGTAAGAACCCAACAAATCTTCTCGCATTTTCCCAATCAGATTTGCAAGGAATTCCAAAACTGTAATCATCACAATTCAAACTCTCTTCACAATTACCATCCAATTCGTCATCAATCCGATCCAGGACACCTTTATCCTTACTTTTTGTGCACAACTCAATTACAAAACAAGGATCAAGCAATTCAAGCCTTTCAAATGCTCTTTCAAACTTGACAGCAGATTCTAACATCAAATATGTTGAATTCCATCGCGTACGCACATCTAAACATACATGACTTTTACTCTCAATTTTTTCAAGCATTATGCACTCTTTAAATTTTTCCCATCTTGATGGTGATTGCCTAAAGTATCTAACAGCATTTCGAATACAAGATATAGAGTGTTTCATGCTCTTCAAACCATCCACAACAATCAAATTCACAATATGAGCTATACACCTCATATGCAAGTACTTCCCCGCTAAAACACATCCATTTCGAAAATTCAACTTCTTTTTTATATATGCAATAGCAGTGTTGTTTGAACCCGCATTATCAACAGTGACAGTGAACACATTTGCAAGATCCCACTCACCCAAACAACTCTCAATAGCAATGCCAATATCTTCACCTCTATGACTATGAATCGGAATAAAATTTAGAATTCTCTTGTTCAAATTCCAACTACTATCAATGAAGTGCACCATCAAACAAAACTAATATATCCTTTGCAAAGAAGTCCATGTATCAGTTGTCAAACGAACTCTTTGAGCTGATTTTTTCAAAAAAGATTTCAATCTCAACTTTTCATTTTCATACATTGCATAACAATCCCTAGCCATAGTCCATCTAGACGGAATTGAAAAGAGAGGGCATGCTACTCGCATAAAATGCTGAAAACCAACACGCTCAACAAATCGAAAGGGATGTTCGTCAACCACAATCATATATGTTAAAGCTTTTCTTACCTTTTCTTGATCAAAATGCCAATTTTTTAAAGTACCAGCAGCTCCTTCCCCTTGAACACCCTCAGGAGGCACATAAGTTAAAAATACTCTTCTGCTTATTTAACGGATTTTCCTTGCAAATTTTTGAATGATAACGAAGACCGCTGGTACCATTCAGTTTTGAATCACAGCTAAATGTAGTACCACAGTATATGCATTTAGCTTTTTTTCAATCATACCTGAGTGACCAGTGCTTGGAACTTGCACAATTTCATAAGTATCCCAAACTTTTGACCTTTTCCTCATATTTCTTTTAGTTATTGTTCCTGAAGCTCCTTCGGTTGCAGTTTGAGACTCCTCTGTTTGCATTTCTTCCGCATCACTGGATAACATATTGGCCTATTGAATAAACTATGTCAAGATTCAAGAGTCACTACTTCACTTGAAGAAAACAGAACAAATAACATGAAACATATACTTACTTTCAAAGATTCTGACATTCGGCACTCCAAAAGCAAATTAATCTTTGAATTTGAAAATCAAGTTTTCAATCCCAGATCGCACCGTCTCAATTTGGTAGTCGGCAGGGAGGCTGGAGGCAATCGGCAAGTGATAAGTGATAAGATTAAAAATTAGGGTTACACTAGTCACGTGCAAGACAAGTGATAAGATTAAAAATATAATTTATATTTAATTAATTAAATAATTATTAATTCGGTAAATTTGGTAATTTACCGAATTACAATAATTATTTCGATTACCGTTATTTTTTACCGATTTCTGATCGGTAATTTACCGAACTAACAAATTTACCGAACCGAAATTTTTCGGTAAAGAAAATTCGGTTCGGTAATTCGAAAATTACCGAATTATGCTCTCCCCTACTCATATTATTGTTAATTTATATTTTTTTCGCATTTCCATACACGACGTCTAACGATTGTGTGTTCTCAAATTCCACAAATTTACCATTTCCCTTATTTTCATAAATCATCCCATAAATAATATGTTTAAATTAAGATATTAATCGACTTCATAATTTCCAAATAGTTATGTTTGATGATATTCACGAGTGATTATTAATAATCTGTTTGTGTATAAATATAATTTTTGAATTTCGGTGGAACAAAAAATACAACATATTTGAAAATCATCAAACATGAGATTATGTTTGTATTTTTTGGTTGTTTTGCTTCTCGGATTTGAATTTGAGATTTTTGAGTCAGAAGCATTTATTAGTCATTTGCTTGGCCGCAAATCCAATTCAGGCCACGAATCCGGTCATAACTCTGGCAAGAGCTCCATACTTGGCCACCTTTCCAAGTTGGGTGGTAGCTCCTTATTTGGCCGCAACTCCAAGTCAGGCCATAATTCTGGTCATAATTCAGGCAAGACCTCCATGTTTGGCCACCTTTCCAAGTTGGGTGGTAGCTCCTTGTTTCGCCGCAACTCCAAGTCAGGCCACAATTCTGGTCATAACTCTGGCAAGACCTCTATGTTTAGCTCCTTATTTCGCCGCGCCCCCAAACCTAAAAGCTCTGGGAGGGGACTTATAAGAAAAACTGGTTGTGTCGCTAAATGCGTAATGATGAAGTGTTACTTTGCTAAGAGAAACACGAACATGTGTCGTTTAAAATGTTTGTGGCAATGCAGACACTAGTTTCATTCAATTCATTACATTGTATATCATTTTCGAATATATATAAAATTATCAAATCGAATATTTTACAAAAAGCAATTTGTTGTAGCATTTTGTATTAAAGTAACCATTGTACTTTTACAAACATTCCAAAATGAATAATAAAGTTGTATATTTCTTTCTAAAATTTGCATTTCAAAGTTGTGTACTTGTTTTAATTCTTTCAAAAATAAATACTTTCTAATGTTGTTTGAGTAAATTATTCCGAGTTTATTATTTTAATTTTTTGTACTGCAAAGAAACAAAATAAGCCTTGTAAATATGATGGATTACGCACCAGAGTTCATCTTCAGATGGACATTATAATGTAGAAGATAACTCTGTATATTAAGCTCCATTCAACTTGAAAAATTATTTTTTGAACGTATACAAAACGATTATGTTACAAGTAATAAGTAGAATCGATATATTTGCTACAAACTCCTCAACTGTAGATAAATAGAAGATTCGTTGATAAATAATTAAAGTGATTATCTAAAAACTAACCATATATTTTCTAATTGTAAATATGATTCTAATTTAAATTAAAACTAAAATATTCATAAGGATAGGAACGAGATAGATCACAACTTTTGTAAGATAGGAGGACATAACATAAGTATTGATTTGATTCATCCAATTGTTGAAATTAACTTTATTTCAAATTAAACTGGGCGGTTGGATTGACAAAACATATGTGCGATTGAATTTGACGATTATTTTTTGTTTATATCTCGTCTGTAGATTATTACTAATCAACAATCAAGGTTGTATCTCACACCGTCTTACACATAGCCGTCCTTCTATAACTCTTCCCATCATTTACATTTGCTATAGGATATCAAGAAACGTAACTCAACTTTTTATATGTAAAAGTATTGTCATTTTTTATTTTGAATAGGCACATGTGTGTTTTTATTATCTTTAAAACACTTCTTTATTTCACATGAAGAAGGGATAGGATCATGTAAGACATTAATTTATTGTAAGATATAAAAATAAAATCTAAAACATTGATTTGACTAATCTGATGGTTGGGATTAAAGCTAATTTTTATTAAAGTTGACGATTGAATTTTCGAAAAACATGAACCAGTGATATGATTAGAAATCAACGGTTGAGTATGACTACGTTCTCACAAATGTTTGATTATCCTCTTGAATATTTACTCAAATGAAGAATTCAATATATGTATTACGTCCAGAAGGCTTATTTTACTAGGTTTTGACAACAAATAGTATTGTTTAAAAAACATTAACAAAACATGTGAAATTTATTTAGTTTGTCCATAATGTGAAAAACAACTGTACGAATGGGATTCAAATCTCAATTTACATAAAAATATTAGGGGTAATTGCAGTAAACCACCATTATAATACCCCGTTTTGCAGTAAACCACTATTTTAACAACTAATTGCAAAATGAGTATATTATAATAGCTCCGTTATCAAAAAACAACCAATGACACTATTCCGTTAAAACTTACGTTAAGTGCGTGTACACGTGGAAATAAAATATATTTTTATATTTAAATTAATTACCGAAAACCACTATTATAATCACAGTTTTACGAAAAACCACCATTTTAATAACTTATTATCAGAATACTACCAACTGCACTGTTCATGCTAGATCAGAGGCTCATATGATAATTTTACTAGTTAATAAGTATCTACTAGCTATATGGTGCTTCAATTTAATCTCGATGGAAGTCAATGAAGAAAATAATGTTAGAAAATACAAAAGAAAACTCTTGTTTGAGAGTTTATTATCAATGTTTAATGATTATCGACTGCAAGGTTCAAATATAAATAATTTTTTCATTTTATCTTATGAAATATGATTTATTTTTATCACTACTTTTAAACTCTAATTGTTTTTCTATATTGATCTTAAAGATCAACTCTGAGCTAAAATATAACAGCTTCTCACCACACCCGCAACTGCAAATATGTTTCCGTTAGGTTTCGTGTCTAGTATGGATTATAAATCAATAAACGAATACTGTCTTACTAATCAAAGATAGCCACAATCGTAGCCTCAACCTCATTCCCTAGAGTTGCCTATATATTCAGATGGTGGTTCCTGATAATTGGGAAATCATAAGGAGAGTCATTTTGTAATTATTTGTTAAAATGGTGGTTTTTTGCAAAACAAGATATTATAATGGTGGTTTTTTGAAATTGTCCGAATTAAAGTTATATATACCCACGCGCCGTATGGCGCGTATTTTACAATTTCTAACGAAGTTGTGAAAATGGTGGTTTTTTGATAACGGAGCTATTATAATATACTCATTTCGCAATTAGTTGTTAAAATGGTGGTTCACTGCAAAACGAGGTATTATAATGGTGATTTACAACAATTACCCCAAAATATTATTAAAATAGCCATTTCCGTGCGCCAATTCAATTAAATTTTTCTTGATAATTTGAGTACACACAAAATTATTTGTATTATGGACCGGAATAAAAAAATAGCGTCTAAAACCATCCTTTATATATTTAAAATTGTGTTTAAATGATAGAAGCAAAAAGCAATTAACATTTCAAAATTTAAATCTTGTCCTATGAATACTATAACCTACAATGTGGCCATCACTTCAATATAAATGAAATACATTAATATTGCATAAACTTTTTAATTTCGACTTGGGAAATAATCGAATTATTTATGAACAAAGAAAATATAATTTTTGTAAATGTACTGAGAACTAAAATTTAAACAGAAATTTGGATTATTAGCTTTCTGATAAGGTACTTTTGTATGCTGTTTTAGGTCTTTTACACTACTTGTATTTCTAACATTTTTAATATAAGATTACGCTTTTGGTGTAGTTTTGTATCTCAGGCTTATCAGAGAAGTTAGAACAAAAGTGCAACAAGAAGGCTGAATCTCGGACCAAAGAACAACAAGATAACAAAACCGGGAAACAAAGTAGCGCGCGAGAAGTGTAGCGCGTGAGTAATGAGTCGCGCAAAAGGAAGCGATGACGTCAGCAACCAGCGACAAATCCGGAGCGATGACGTCATCACGCGCAAGAATATTTCCTAAGCTGGTTTTTAGAGATAAAGATGATTTCCATATATTTTCTTGGCTATTTTATTGCGGAAACCCTAGCCAGCAAGACTATAAATACATTCCATGAAGGAAATCACAAGCATCCGCACATCAGCTAAATCCACCTATCCGCGAAGAGCCGTGCGCGCAAGCTTCCGACGCGAGCAGAGCGACGCGCCATTCAGATTTGTTTTGTTATTTCAGTTGTTTAACTTTAAACCTTGAGATGTATACATTCCGTATGTCTAGCTAATTTGCTGAATTCGGATTGGATTCTGAGCTTTGAATAATATGTTTTGAGGTCCTGTACTTAACGCATGACATGTTTAGTATGATTACTTCAAGCTCAATTGCATGATAATCAGGTTAGATAGTTAAGCGAAGACTTTACCCGCAGACTTAATTATAGAATCGTGACAGTGAATGATAGGAGTAATGCTAGAATAGTTAATCACTACTTTGACCGGATTCGTGGTTAATTAGACTAGACCGAGTAATAGTATCATACAGACTTTGACCGAAATGTATGTGTAGGTTATTAAGCCTTGACCGGACCTTAACTTACGTGAACATTATATCATATATCTTTAGTGACCAGTGATAAACATAGAGTTCATAGTGACGAGTCTAAACCGAGCTCATCTCTGTTTCTGTTAAACGCTTTTATAACTGCATTCTGTCGCGCGACAGTGTTACTTGCGCACCTATTTTTTTCACTTTACTTTCCTTACTCACAAACCCCAATTTTTAGTTGTAGACAAAAGACGACTTCTCACCGTTCCCTCTGGATTCGACCCCAGGTTACCCTTACTATACTAAGGAGGAGATTAGGGAATGAATTTGCAGCACACGACGACGTGCCGTCAGTACTCTTGAGTGGAATAAAAGTGGAGTTGACAGAAACGTCCTAGAGAAGCAGTCAACCGAACGAAGCTTGATGCGCGATTGTATGGTTAAAAGTGGTCGTGGAGGTTGGTATTTCGCAATCGTCGGAAACAAAGAGCAAGCTCAGTCACGTAAGTGCCGAAGGCGAAACCCTAAAGGCGTGACGAGACGGGAAAACAGACCGTCTTCGTTTTGAAGTTAGTCGCTCAGGAAGGGGCGCGAGGGGTAGCAAACGCGCGACCTGACTTGCGCGTGATTGATTAGAAGCGAGAGCGGGGCCTTGTTCCATAGCTGCTATCCGAAGGCGATTATTGGAACCGTTCTAGGGGAAGAAAAAATATTTGAATTCATTACCATAAACAGTTTCGAGTTGTATAGTCACAGTTGCGTATGTCAGGTGAGTGGCGCAGAACAGGTAGCGCAGTAAGTCCATTATTAACGCACACAATACACAGAGGTAAGGAAGTCGGATTGTTCAGGGACGAACAAGAGTAAGTGTGGGGGATTTGATAAGGCACTTTTGTATGTTGTTTTAGGTCATTTACACTACTTGTATTTCTAACATTTTTAGTATAAGATTACGCTTTTGGTGTAGTTTTGTATCTCAAGCTTATCAGAGAAGTTAGAACAAAAGTACAACAAGGACTAAATCTCGGAGCAAAGAACAACAAGATAACAAAACTGGGAAACAAACTACAAGAAAAATGGTCAAAATCAACAAACATTTTTGTTGGTTTTGAAGTATATCTGTTGAAAATGGCGTTATAACCAATGGATTTTTCCGTTGAAAAGTTGTAGGTTATAGTGGCGTAGATTTTATAAATTCTGTCGGTTTTATGATATTTTCGACCGAAAAATCTGTTGATTAACTCTATTAAAAAAATCAAAAATCAATTTAAACTTACAATAAATTCGTTGCTATTAAAAATTGTAGATAATGTTTTTGTAAAATTAATTTACCTTTACACCCTTTTATATTTTCTACAATTTTAATTTTATCTACGGCATTGATTATTTCAGTTTCTCAAAATTTACATAAATATAAAATCTGAATATATTGTATTTTAGAAATTCAAAAATTCAAAATTAAAAGAAAATTGGGATATTATTTGAAATCATTTATATTTTTTGTGAGAATTATTTACTTTTATTTTTTCTATTTATTTTAATAAGATATTTGACAAAATTTTACGGTAAATCAACATAAATTCAATTGTAGACATATGTAACATTTAATTTTCAAAAATGGTTTAATTTATAAATTAAACAAGAGAACTACGATAACTTCATTCAAAAGAAAATGAAAAAGTATATACATCAGTTAATATAAGTGGTACATTTGTTTAGAGCACAACAAGAGATAACATAGAAAAAAGAATCAAAATTATCTCCAAAGCAAAAAACTAGGTTGCCTCATTTTCAGACTTCACTGTGACATTTTGCTGCCTCACGATCCTTAAGAACACCTTCAGTGAAATTATTTTTCTGCAAAAATTGTGGATTGTGAAACTAAAAACAAAGGAAAGCAAAATTAACATAGTTGATCAAATTATGAAAATAAAACCAAGGTCAGTACACTGAGTAAGCAAATTAAGTTTTAAATAATAAATATCAAAAACATTAAAAAAGCCTAACACGAAAATATCAGAAACACCCATCAAAATGATTTCACCTCTGTTCATCCATGTGTGTCCTCATCCACCTCCGGTTTGAGAAAGAACAATAGCCACAAAACTTATATATTTGACATAGAGAATTGATACATGTTGAATGAAGCTGCATTAAGAGTTGAAGTGGAGGCAAAACGACAGCGTTTCAAGACGAGGCTTTAATACAAGTGGAATGACAACGTTTCAAGAAGGCGCGTCTAACTGATCGAACGGCTAGAATTAAAAGTGAATCAAGGGTCCAGATTTGATCTGGAGATTGCTTAAAGGGGCGAGCTTCAGTTCGTTAGGGCTCAATTCAATTCTCAAGAGCTGCAAGATTGATTCGTCAAGAAAACGATTGAGAGCTAAGTTTGTGTGTCTGGCGAGTTTAGTCAGAACTCGTGAGCGTCCGATTGTTGGTTTTCGCTGTAAAGATCGAGGCTTGTTTGATCTGGATATGCACCATTGGTGGCTGTAATCTGAAGCTGTTTTCAGCGTTGCTTAGTGGATTCTCGAGCACAGGGATTGCTCAACGTGGAGTAAAGGCCTTTTGGTCATATAACCACGGTATAATTGTTCTTGTATTGTTTTATTCAAATTCCAGATTTTAGGGTTCTTAGATTGATTTACTTGGAACCTGTTGTTAGTCGATTAAGTTGCGTGATCATACAATAGTGGTATTAGAGCGGGTTTACCGTGATAATCGATTGATCTGGTGTTGCAAATTCTTGGATCTTGTTGCTGGTTTTGTGCTTGTGTTCTTGAACTGCAGGAGTGGCACCAGGAAGGGTGGAAATTGCGCAGTTCGATGGTAAGATAGACTTCCAAGTATGGAACTAAGAATGCTGGCTCTGCTCTCTCATTAGGAGGTAGATGTAGCACTTGAGCCCGAAACCATGTGGTCTGAAGAAGATAAAAAGAGGAAAAACAAGATTGTGAAGGAGGCTAAAAACCTGATCATCTTAGGACTCTCAAAAGCAATCCTGAGGCAGATTTGTTCTTGTAAAACAGCATTGGAAATTTGGTCAAGACTAGAAGAACTTTATTCTAATCAAGTAACATCTAACCATGCTTATATAAAGGTTGCTCTATTTTCTTTCAAAATGGATGCTATTAATTCTGTGGATGAAAACTTAGATGAGTTTCTGAAACTTTCTTTGATGTTAGTTGGACACCTCGTGAGTTAGATGATGTATCTTCTGTAATGATCTTGTTAAATTCACTGCCTGATAACTATGTTGTGGTTAGGAATGCTTTCCAGTATACAGGAAATGTTCCCTCTTATGATCTGTTATGTAATGCATTATGAACTAGAGAGACTGAATTAAAACAGTCTAAGGCTAAAAATGGCTCTAACTTGTTTGTGAAGGGAAAGGGGAACTCTAGTGTTGCTAAGAATTAGAACAAGAACAATGACTCTGAGAACAGATAAGAAAAAGGAAAATAAAACAAGTGAAACTAGGAAGTGTTTCTATTGTGGAAAAACTGGACACTTAAAGAAAAATTGCTATAAATGGCAAAATAGGGACAAACCTTCCCAAGGGAATAAGTCCAACGTTGCTATGACTCAAGAACTTCAAGGAAGTGTACCTGAAGTCTTGAGCATAACTGATAAACCAGAATCTGACTAGTGGGTCATGAATTCAGGTTGTTCTTTTCATATGTGTCCTGTTAAATCTTGGTTTGATAACTTTGAGCCTGTGTGTGATGAGAAGGTGTTTATGGGAGATAACCAAGTGTGCCAGGTGATTGGTATTAGGAATATAACCCTCAGATTGAGCAAAGGCAAACAAGTGATTCTTACCAAAGTCAGGTGTATTCCAGGGTTAACGAGAAATCTAATTTCTTTAGGAATTTTAGATGACCTAGGCTGCAGGTGCATTGCAGAGGATGGTCAGATCAGAGTTCTCAAAAATGGAAAGGAAATCCTAAGTGGGAGGAAGTTCAGAGGATTATATATACTGAATGGAGAATACTGTCACAAAGCAGAAGGTAATGTATCCAACAGTATGCCTACCCTCACTGAGTCCTTGAAGTGGCATCTCAGAATGGGACACCCTGGAAAGTCTAGTATGAAAGCTTTAGACAAATCTGGTCAGCTAGGGAAAGTAAGATTAGAACAAATCCCATTTTGTGAACCTTGTGTACAGGCTAAACAACATAGAACAAAGTTCCCTGTTAGTACTTTAGGGCTGCAAAAAAGCTTGACTACCTACACTCTGATCTATGGGGGCCAGCATCTGTGGACACACCTGGTGGAAATAAATACTTCATAAGTATCATAGATGATTACTCAAGGTTGGTGTGGGTATTTTTGCTAAAAACAAAAGATGAAGCCTTGGGAAATTTTAGAGATTGGAAGATCTTGATTGAAAATCAAACTGGCTCTAAGATAAAGGCATTAAGGACTGACAATGGTATGGAATTTTGTAATCAAGAATTTGATGATTTGTGCAAGGATGTAGGCGTATTAAGACATAGAACAGTGAGACACACTCCACTGCAAAATGGAGTTGCTGAAAGACTTAACAGGACCCTACTGGAAAAGTAAGGAGCCTGCTATTTACTTCAGGGGTGCCAAAGTCACTATGGGGTCATGCACTGTACACTGCTACTCATATTCATAACAGAGTTCCATCCACGGTACTAGGATTCAAAAGTCCCTGGGAATTGTGGTCAGGAAATGTGCCAACCTTAAGTCACCTTAAGATTTTTGGTTGTGCAGCATATGCTCACTTAAGGGAAGGAACACTGGATCCTAGGTCAGTGAGATGTGTGTTTATAGGGTATCATCAGGACTTTGGTACAAAAGGCTATAGGTTATGGGACAGAGATTCACCAGGGGTCAAGGTAATAATTAGCAGAGATGTGTTATTTGATGAGGAAAACTTTCCTTGTAGGAAGGAAGTCTCTGGAAGTCAATCCCATAATCTGTCCACTAATGTGATGGACTATGATGTTGGTGGACTGGAAAGTAGGGATTAGGAAAATTATGTTGAAGTACCTGATCAGGTGGACGACTTGCCAGACCTGCATCCCAGTGATGTTGAAGAAGAAAATGACCCTGGTCAGCAGGATCAGTTAGCTGAATATCAGTTGACAAGGGATAGAGAACGAAGGCAAATAGTTCCAAATAGGAAATATACCTTGGTGGGTCTTGTTTAGTCAGCCCTTCTTTCAGCTTGTAGAGCCACCTACAGTCCACCACCTTTTGATTAGCAGGCTTTCTCACCAGGACCCAGGTATTATTTACCTTAAGAGACTTCATCTCATCAACCATTGCTTCCATCCATAGCTCCTTGTCCTAGAACTGAAGGTGATAGACTTAGGATGAATAAATTTCCTTATGCAAATGCTGCAGGTTCAATTATGTATGCTATGATAAGCACTAGTCCTGTCCAGGTTATGATCATTGGTTGGCTGTGAAATGGGTGATTTCATACATATCTGGTACTTTAAATGTGGGGCTAAATTTTGGTAAAAGGACATCTACGTTTGATCTGGATAGCTTTGTAAATTCTGATTTTGCAGGTGACAAGGACTCCAAGAAATCAACTACTACATTTTACTTCACTGTGGAAGATGATGTGTAGCATGGAAGTCAGGTTTGCAATCAATAGTTACTCTATCCACTGCTGAATCTGAGTATGTGGCTATTTGTGAAAGTGTTAAGGAATGCATTTGGTTGCAAGGGTTAATTAAAGAGTCTAGGTTGTCATCTGAAAGTGGAGTTATCTACACTGACAGTCAGTCTGCTCTATATTTGTGTAAAAATCCAGTGTACCATGGTAGAACTAAACACATTTGTGTTAGATATCATTTCATTAGAACACAATTATTTGATGGAGTGATTAAGATTGTTAAAGTCAGAACTGAGGATAACCCAGCTGATATGGGTACTAAGGCTATGTCTTTGGTTAAGTTTAAACATTGATTGGATCTACTTGGGTTTGGTTGAAGTGTTGCAGGTATGAGCGCAAATCCTGGTCAAGAGAATATGCTAAGCTAGCTGTTAGGCATTGACGAGCACGTCGTTGAGTGCTGCAAATTTATCCCGACTCTCCTCCTTAGTATAGTATAGGCAAGCTGGGGTCGAATCCACAGGGAACGGTGAGAAGTCGTCTTTTATCTACAATTAAAACTGGGGTTTTGTAAGTATGAGCAATTAAAAGAAAGGAAACAGTTGCGCAAATAGTACTGGCGCGCGATCAGAAAGCAGTTATAAAAGATGTAAACAGAAACAGAGATGAGCTCGGTTCAGATTCTTCACTATGAATTCTATGCTTATCATTGGTTCACTAAAGATATATGATATGATGTTCACGTAAGTTAAGGTCCGCTCAAGGCTTAATAACCTACACATACATTCCGGTCAAAGTCTGTATGATATTATTACCCAGTCTAGTCTAATTAACCACGAATCCGGTCAAAGTAGTGATTAACTATTCTAGCATTACTCCTATCATTCACAGTCACATACCTCTGATAGTTTAACTATAGATAATATATTCTATAACTAAGTCTGCGGTGCAAGGCTGCGCTTAATTATCTAACCTAATTATCATGCAATTGAGCTTGGAGTAATAATACTAAACTTATCATGCAATTAAGAACAAAACCTCAAAACATATTATTCATAGATATGAATCCAAACCGAATTCAGTAAGTTAGCTAGACATACTGAATGTATACATCTCAAAGTTAAAGTTTGAACAACTAAAATAACAAAACAAATCTGATTGACGCGTCGTCTTGCTCGCGTCAGAAGCTTGCGCGCATAGATCTCTCTCTTCTAGTTTGGGCGGCTCTCCACACACCAAATTCCTCCTTTTTAATGGTGGTCTCGCCTCCAGGGCGGATGATGGTTGCATGTCTCTAGCTTTGTATTTATATGCTTTATCTAGGGTTTCTAAATTCAAACTAGGAAAGAGATAATCTTTGATTTCTAAAAAGATAATCTTAGATTTCTAAAAAGATAATCTTAGATTTCTAAAATAGATAATCTTAGATTTCTAAGTTAGATAATCTTAGATTCCTAAGTTCAAACTAGGAAATAGATAATCTTAGATTTCTAAGTTCCAACTAGGAAATAGACAATCTTAGATTTCTATCTTTATCCCTAAAATCTCGCATAAAATATATTCTGCGCGTTTCTATCTTTGCAGTGGCTCTGTTCCTTCTTACAACTCATTTTGACTATCTTCCACTACGAATCTGAAGTTGAAGTAAACTAGAGAGTTGTAACCCTTTGAGTTAGCTTTTCATCCATATAAAGTTCGTTTCCATCCGATCAGTAAATCATTCTCGGCATCCTTACGAAGCAGAAAAGGTCGAAACTGCCTTTTCCGGTATAATGCTCTAAAGTATGGCCTTTTAGCTCGTTTTCAACTTGTGCTCCACTTACTCTCTGAAATATAATACTAAACAAAAAGCGTAATCTTATACGAGAAAATATACAAACAAGCATAGTGTAAAGGACATAAAATATCATATGAAAGTGCCTTATCAGGCAGAGTGGTGCAACTTCAGGTGGAGGATTGTTGAATGAAGCTGCATTAAGAGTTGAAGTGGAGGCAAAACGATGGCATTTCAAGACGAGGCTTTAACACAAGTGGAACGACAACGTTTCAAGAAGGCGCATCTAACTGATCGAACGGCTGGAATTAAAAGTGAATCAAGGGTCCAGATTTGATCTGGAGATTGCTTAAAGGGGCGAGCTTCAGTTCGTTAGGGCTCAATTCGATTCTCAAGAGCTGCAAGATTGATTCGTCAAGAAAACGATTGAGAGCTGAGTGTGAGTGTCTGGCAAGTTTAGTCAGAACTCGTGAGCGTCCGATTGTTGGTTTCTGCTGTAAAGATCGAGGCTTGTTCGATCTAGATCTGCACCATTGGTGGCTATAATCTGAAGCTATTTTCAGCGTTGCTTAGTGGATTCTCGAGCACAGGGATTGCTCAACGTGGAGTAAAGGCCTTTTGGTCATATAACCACGGTATAATTGTTCTTGCATTGTTTTATTCAAATTCCAAATTTTAGGGTTCTTAGATTGATTTACTTGGAACCCGTTGTTAGTCATTAAGTTGCGTGATCATACGACAATACATTATCTATGTCGGATTAGATGCATAGCTCCGTACAGGCACACTATCGCAAGAGAAAACTCATGTTTAAAAACTAGGAGCGGTTTTTATCTCATATAAATTGAAGTTATGTACTTACCATAAACAAGAGGGAACGAAAAATTAGAGGGGGAAGTGTTGCACGATCCAAAAACTAAATCCAAGCGGTTAGAGATTTTTAGGAATTTGTTTTGGCACTCAGACTGTAATCTAGCTATTTGAAGATTTATATAAATTTAAAAGATTTTTGTCAAAAAAATAAAGTCATAAAATGGATAATTTTGATACAACGTATATATGATATGCTATTGTACAAAAAAGTATTCCTAAATAAGTTTTGCAATAAGCACCACTAGTCACATAAAATGCATCTTAAAGACTACTAATATAGTATAACCATAAAAACAAATATTAACCAATTGTACACAGAACATGTATACAGTATAACCCATAAAACCAGTTCATGTAAACAAAACTGAGAGTAAGTATACAAAACTGAAAATTATGATTTTAATTTTTGTATAAAAGATTTGTTACTTTATTTACCATTTAAGTGTTAAGTTTTAATTTGTCTCTCTTAAGCACATGTTGTTCGCTAATTGATAGTTAACGACTGAATTTAATATGACAGACATATTAAAATAAAAAAATTGGATAGAAATTCATTTTCAATAGTTTTTGTTGATACAAAAAATTATAATACCATGTGTTATTTGTTTTGTGTATTTATTATAACCATTTTCACTTAAATTGAAATAATGTTCAAACTTATCTTCACGAATGAAGGCAATTATTTCAATGAAAATTTGTTGACATTAGAATTAATATTAATAACAAATATGGTTCCCACAATTTTTGCTGATACTTAAAATATTAAAAATATATGTAATTAAGTTTGAAATATTATATTTACAATTTTCATTACTTACGTAAATTCTGTCGAAATTATGCTTGCTACGATCAACGGATTTATTACGACAAACATCTGTTGCATTTAAATTCATTATGTTAACGGAATTAGTTCCAACAATATTTTCGTTGGTACTATTTATAAAAACAACAGTATAAAATCTGTTGATATTATATCGTAGATTTTAGTACAATTTCTTGTAGTGAAAGCAGCGCGCGAGTAATGAGTCGCGTAGAAGGAAGCGATGACGTCAGCAACCAGCGACAAATCCGGAGCGATGACGTCATCACGCGCAAGAATATTTCCTAAGCTGGTTTTTAGAGATAAAGATGATTTCCATATATTTTCTTGCCTATTTTATTGTGGAAACCCTAGCAAGCAAGACTATAAATACATTGCATGAAGGAAATCACAAGCATCCGCACATCAGCTAAATCCACCTATCCGCGAAGAGCCGTGCGCGCAAGCTTCCGGACGCGAGCAGAGCGACGTGCCATTCAGATTTGTTTTGTATTTCAGTTGTTTAACTTTAAACCTTGAGATGTATACATTCAGTATGTCTAGCTATTTTACTGAATTCGGTTTGGATTCTGAGCTTTGAATAATATGTTTTGAGGTCTTGTACTAAATGCATGACATGTTTAGTATTATTAATCATGTCAAACATATTTTATATTGTAAAGTATAGAAATATGTCCATAGGACATTAGATTATGCTGCGATTTTTCATAAGAAGAGTTGCTTCCCAAAGGATAAGCCTTATCCACTTGGATCCTCATCCGTTTGGTGAAGAGCAGCCTATTGCTTTCAAAAGTAGCGGCTCCTGCAAATTTGTAGGTATGTTCTGGACAATTTGAACGTCAATTTGTTAGTAACTTCATCATCAATAAACATCAAGGAGATTACACGGAATTTCAGAAATTCTGTACTTTAGGGTTCCTACACATCTATCTTCGTGTACACTTAAAGGCCAGCAGTAAAAAGCATAATCTATCTTGCAAATCATGTCCAAATCCACAGAAGGACGTCTAGGAGGTGTGCTGCCATTTATCTTGACCATTAGGGTCAGCTTGTATTACTACTTTTGACTAACAATCAGTTTGGGCAAAGCGCAGGAACTTTGGGTGTTTGCTTTGAATCTTTTTGGCCATTAAAAGTCGGTGTTCTATCAATGCTTCCGCGCTATTTTAATCCATAGAGAGTAGGAGTGTGAGGTCTTAAGGTAAATTTCCTATCAGCAACATTTTGTGCAACATTCACAAACCTAGCTTGTGCCTAAGACAACCGAGTAGAGGGAGGCGATCTGAGGCTTGTTGAGTGAGAATTTCGTTGGGCACATATCGCGTTCAACGCCTAAAATTAGCCAAATAAATATCTGTGTTCCTAAATAGTTTCATGGTATGCCCGACACTACGCCAGAAATACACTTAAGTGACACATAAAAAATAGTCGCATAAGCCCTAAGTTAGTCGCATTAATTCTTATGCGACGCAATTGGTGTCGCATAAGGTAAGTCGCATAAGGCGTGTCGCAAGCCACTTACGCGACTAACTTATAATATGTTAGTCCCTTAAGGTAAACACATTTTGCGACATAACATAGTGTTGTCACATAAGGTTCTTGTCACATTACGCTTAACTTTCAGTTACACACGTAAGATTTGTCGCATAAGATGGATTATGTGACTTCAAATATGTTAATATCCGGGATCGTTTAACATTATGAAATCACAAACGTTTCACTATCAAGTTGCAAGTTTATTGAACACAAACAAATTCTACAAATACATCAAGTTTCAAAACATTTCACAAATACAAGGTGTACAAAAGTGCTATCTCTACACAATAAAAAGATAAGGCGTCGGCAACATGAGCATAAGCAGCTCCAGCAACTTCACTTTGGGCAGCAACATGGGCATTTTCCAATTAATCTCCTTTGGCTAAGAATAAGTTCTTTCTCAGCAAAGTTCTCGTTTCGTACTTCTGCAGTATTTTCTGCTCTTCCGGGGTAAATATATCAAAACACCAGAACATATTTCATGAAATTGAGTTGAAAAAATAGGACGGAAGGAAGTACGGAACCCATTTTTGAATTCTAAAAAAGGTGACTAGGAGAAAAAATTGACTGACAGTTTGCAAATGAAATTAATGGCAAGATGAATAGGACGCACCGCTTGCTGTACGGAACAACAATGAGAATTTGTGGACTGCTCTTTGCCATGGGATCCATCAGCTTCAGGAGAGCTACGTTAACTGGTTTAAAAAGTGATAAAATTAAAAGAAATTCAAACATTTAAGTCCTTCAAACCTGTGAACCAAATATCCTCATAGTAAAGCGACCAAACATGGCATAAAAACAGTTGTTGTACTATGTCTTAAGGAAAGAACTAAAATAACAGATGTACAACCAAAGGACACTAGGTATTGCAGAGTCATAATAGAAAGATTGAATAACCGAGAACAATGCCCCTCACTTGGTGTCTCATCCGTATCCCATAAAACACAAAGATATGATGCTTAAATGAGGAAACTGACGATGAACATATGTTTTGAAGCTGACATACCCAAACATGGATCAGGCTCTGAAGGTTTCAGTACTACGGTGGCATTTCCAGACTGCATCTACTCATGAAACATATCACTGATATCAAAATAACATAAATGGAAAACTAAGAGCCAACACAAGTGATAAGTATATTGGTAGAAATGAAGTAGGATTGGTAGAGTCAAATGAAATTGAGTTGATGGAGATAACTTTGAGAAAGATGAAATTGGGGTTGTGTGAATGAGTTTGAGAAATGAAAAAAGAAGTATGAAATCCAGAAAGTCGGATATACCCGTCTGAAATTTTCTCATCTCAAATGAAACTTTCAGATTCCGCTTGAAATTTTCATTTCCCGCCTGAAATTTTCATATCTTATGTGACTAACTTAGGTCAGAGTTAGTCACATAAGCATTAGATTTCTAGTGAAAATGTTACGTTTTACTCAATGTTAGTATTCATGTTAAGTACCAACATATACAAGTAATGAAGTGGACATGAGCATATGATGAAATTTCTTTTTACATCAATATATATAATTGATATAATTATCTAGAATAAATAGTTTATAAAAAGTTAAACTTATTGCATGTCTTAATCCAAAATATACTCGAATTTTCAACTATGATGAATAGCATACTTGAATGCTCAAAAATTAAACATAACTATACAATTTAAGAAAACAAACTATGACTTCACAAAGTTATGAAGCTTCATAACCAAACATCTCATATGACACAAATCTAAACACGATTTTTCAACTATGATGAAAAATTTGGAAGTGAAACTATCATATACCAATCTAAATCCCTTAAGTATATTTCTGGCGTAGTGTTATGCGACTTACATATAACAATGTAAGTCGCTTAAGACATAAATGGTTGTTGAAACAATTTCGCGGCAATTTGAAAATAGACTTAAGCGACAAACTATGGGCTGTCACTTAGATATTTGTCGCGTTAGATCTCTTAAGCGACACACTTATGCTTGTCGCATATCGACAGTCACATAAGATACCTTAAGCGACTGGCTATGTATGTCAGTCAGGAAAGATAACTTATGCGACAAATGCTTATGTGACTTCATCAACATAAGTCCCTTAAGCCATTTTCTGGCGTAGTTCGATGTTAATCAAAACAAAAGATATAGAATGTGAATCAAAGTGCATGAAGCGACACTGTTTTGCTTTCAACTTTCATTAAGTTCCACTTGTTCGGATTTACACTTCGATAGACATGTTTGAGAGGAACACTCAATTACAATCATACTCTTATTTTGTTTCCATACAACCGTTCATCTCATCCTCTAACTCATTCACTGCTTTATATATGGTTATTTTTGTGTTAGTGATTTTGGTTTGTATCGAGTGAATAAATTAAAGTCAAAAGAGAATCATGTCTCAATCATTGAATGAAATTAGATGATGAGATGGAACACTATCGATGACGATGAGAATGTATGAATACAAAATAAAGGTATAATATATTGGAGTGTTCTTCAAATGTTGATATCATAACTATATTTAGAAAATAAAATTATTAATGGTCTTTTTAAAAATTTAATGTAACTGATGGTCTCAATACAAAATTTTGAATTTAACAATTATTAATTAGGTTAATAATGAAAATAAATACTTCTTTAATTAAGCTTTTAGTGAAATAAACGATCTCAAAATAATTTTATTAGAACAAAGATAACATTAAAGTAATACATACATGAAAGTCATGTTTATCTTATGACAACATGTGAAATTAACCACGTGGATTTGTCAATAATAAATAAATATGGTTTTGAAAATATACATGCGTTTTGTAATTATTAATTTAATTTAATAAAGTGAGTTGGGTTTTCAAAAACTACTTTTAGGTTTTACGCAAGTATTTATACCAACTCATATCAATCTCTAAAATTCGATTTTTCGTCTCTTTTCATCTGTTGTCAAAACTTAAGTGAGCATCATTTTTTTACTTCTCTATTCTAAATATTATATAAGATAAAATTTGTTTTATGTACTATTCTAACTTTATTTTTACTATGTTATAAGTCCTTTGATTTTCTTTAATTTAATAATGATATTGGTGAATAAAGTATTTTTTTCATTTTTCCGATTGGTCTTAAGTTAATATGTTTTCATGTATATTTTTGTAGAAGCATGGAATGCAAACAAAGGAGGCTATATGGAATTTTTCTTTTTTTCTTGTTGGTGAATTTAGCTTCTTCAAATTCTGATGATGAATTTTTCGAAAGTATTTCCGATCCTAGCTATTTTAAGGATACTCTTGTTGTACCTCTTAAAAAGAAAATGGATTATTATTATGGAGAGATAGGCATTGGAACACCTCCTCAAATGTTCAATATGTTATTCGATACAGCCAAATCTGAGATATGGGTGCGATCCTCGAATTTTTTCGTCGGGGTGCGTCAAATATACATTACTAAACTAACACTTGAACATATGGTAGGATCGAATTCTGACTATTGAATTTGATGACTTCTCTTGCAGGGTTACTCTGATATGCATGCTAAATACAAGTCATTTCCTTCTAATACCTATAAGAAAAATGGTCAATTATTAAATCAAATTAATAGCAAAAATTTAATGTTCGTTGTTTAAATTAGTATATTGTTCAAAATATTTTCTATATATTACGTCGTGCAGGTACAAGAACTCATCTTAAATATAAATCAGATGTCATTTTTGGATTTTATAGCAATGATAATGTTAAAGTTGATCACTTGACTATTGAAAATCAGGTAAATTTTCATGTGAATTTATGTTTAGACGATTCATGTAACTCATAGTTTCTATATGAACAGGACTTCGTCGAGGTAATTCGGATCCATGGTTCACACTATGCAGATGCATTTTATGATGTTGTGTTGGGACTTGGATTCCAAGAGGCAGCATTTGATAATTCTATTCCCATATGGTTTGTTTCGAAAGTGTTCTCATAAATATGGTGATTATAATTCATATGTTTATAGGAATTGTATCATGTGTATCCACCTATTTTGATGGACTCATGAACCCCTCTTGCATCCGTTGATTGCATTTTTTCAATGCACCAGATTCTGCCAACACGTTAATGAGACATGTGAGTTGCACATTTTCTGCACGTGATATGCACATGACAGGTGCAATGACGTGGTGCAATCTGGTGCATTGAAAAAATGCAATCAACGGATCGAAGAGGGGGTTCATGAGTCCACTAAAATATATGGATCCACATGATACAACCTCTATATATATATCAATATCTTTTATGCCTAAGGCTTAAATTGTGTCCCAGGTTAAATATGATCAATCATGGCCTCCTAAAGAAAAACATGTTTTCATTTTGGTTAAGTCGGAATCTTCATAAAGATAATAAGGAAGGTGAAATAATATTTGGGGGACTGAATCCAAAACACTTCAACGGCATTCATACATATTTTCCACTGGTCAAGAACGGAGCTTGGATGGTTTGAATCATGATAACTTTTTTCTTAGATTTTATGCTCTATCTAATTTTTTATGCATACATCTAATCCAACTCTTTGACAGATTAAAATGAGTGGAGTTTTTATGGGTGATGAGCCTTTAGGTATCATATTTTAAACCTATCTCTAATATCTTTTAACATCAAAAAGACTCTCGTTAATGATGTTCATTTGTACCTTCACAGGAAACTGTGAGAATGGCTGCTTTGCTTTGATAGATTCTGGAACGAATATAGTAACAGGTCCAAATGTGAGAATTCTCAACTTTTCACTATTACTAGAGAAATCTCTAATGTTCCAACATGTTTTTAGGTTTAGAGAATTCAAAGATATATGAATTATTTGTTCTGAAGATTTTCTTAATGTTTCCAATATTTTACTCGTAGATTCATAGGGATTTCATTTATCATCTCTTGATTTTGGGAATAAAAATGTAACTAATTTGTTTTTCATCTACACCATAGCACGCTATTGCCTCGATTAATCGCGCGCTTGGTGCTAGAGCATCTACAAAACAAGGCAAGGAAGGACAGCCCGAAGTTGATTGTAAAAAAGTATATAGGATGCCAACTATTTCATTTGCATTTGGAAACAAACGATTCGAAGTATCCCCAAATGACGTGAGTCGATGTTTCTCAACAATATGTTATTATTTTTTCTTAATTCATTTATTCAATTTTTTTCAATACAAAATAATATGGATTAGACAATAAGATTTGTGTCCTCGAATTAAAATGGTGTGGTTTGAAAATTGATTGGTATTTTTTAACTTTATTGTTTATTTTTCCAGTACATAATCAGAGATAGAACCTCGTATACGCCTCGTTGCTTTAGTGGTTTTCAGTCCATAAACATTCCTGATACAGAAACCCGATGGTATAATTTTGTGTTTACATTCCTTGTATTTTTAGTCGTAAATACTAAAATATAATAATTCAGTAGCTGATAAATAATTAAAATGCACAATGCAGGATCTTAGGTACTCCTTTTATGAGACGATATCACACTGTTTTCGACTACGAAAATCTCAAAATTGGTTTCGCTGAATCTGTGTAGTCTTTTTATAGTATCAAAATAAATGCATCTCAGGGAATAAAATAACTGTACCAGCTGTTTTTGATAAAATTTTGTTACTGGGTCACTTTTATAAAAAATTAAATAATTGTTACAAGAACTAAGTTAATTAATATTTACTTTCTTCACTTGTTTTTATAAAATGAAAATTGAAACAAAGTCATGTGCAGTAGTTATGGTATATTCAATTGTGTATCTGGCGATGGCGACTCATAAAGTTTAAAATAGTTGTTTGATTATTCTGCTTAAAGCACCAACAAATTCCACCAATAAGAAACAGTAATTCAACTCCAATTAAAAAAATGTCCGATTTAGACATAAAGCACCCCCAATGCTTGTGTATAATGGGCCAATTTGCTAAAAAGGGCTACGTGTCAGTCCAGTTACATAATCGAATGCACAATCTCTTCTCCAACACATTCTTCAAACAATGTAAAATACGGATCTTCATATTCACTACTCTACTCATGTTCTCTTTGAAAATTTTAAAATTAGGGTTTGTGATGTAGTGCGGGTGGGTAAACAAGTACGATAGGTGTCATTAGTTCGTTGATTTCGCAGAATATCGAGAAGTTGACGGGATAGATAAATCAATGACTTGTTGATTCCACAAAATATGAGAAATTGAGAAGCAAGATTCGTTGTTTTCAAAAGAAATATCGAATTGACATATTAGGGTAACCCTAATTTTTTAATTCAATATCAAAACTGGTCTAACAAAACAATGAGAATTTTATATAAGAAACAACATAACCCCTAGAAGAAAATAATTTCTGACTAAAATAAGTGGCCCAAAGCTCACTTAATTGGGCGCATTAGTTTTACTGTTGAATTTGCATTTAAAAGAAGTTTAAATTTTCATGTTTTTACACCCCTTTATGCGAAAGAGTCTATGTACGTGGCTGATTTTTGTTTGTAGTTTGCCCTTGAAGATGGATTTTGTCAATTTCGCTTGTATTGTTTTAATTTTTAAATTCAATTGATGGTTCTGAATTTTGGACCTGCCTTGAACATTGTCTTTAAAATTTGCTTGTTTTACAATATAGATATAAATTATACATATTTTCCATTGGAGTTCATTCGACTTTTGATTATCTAAATCATGCATATTCTATTTAATATTTTTATTTTTTATAAGTAGTTTTAAATCATGAATTGTTTGTAATCCAATAAGCACCAACTGAAGCCTGATTTAAGGGTGAATATGAACCGATACGCTCGCGAGCTATTCGTGAACGTACTTGGTCAAAGCTCGCTCGTTAATAAACACGCGAGCTTGAACATATTTTTCAAGCTCGTTTATTAAACGAGTCAAGCTTGAACAAAGTAGTGCTCAACCTGTTTAGCTCGTTAACAACTCCATTAAGAGCTCGATTAAAAATTAATTTTTATAAATTAATTAATAGTCATTAAAAAACACTACTAGTGTTTATAATAATGGAGAATTATTTCACATCGGCTAGTATCCAACGAAGAAGGAGAAACTCTCATATATATAAGTTGAAATAGCTATAAGTATTCCCCATTTTGGGTTGTCTCAATTGGTTGAACACAAAGTTTAAATCCTTAAATGAGACACTCGGCGAGCCAAGCCTAGTCTTGAGATCACGAGCCGAGCTCGATCGACATGATTTTTGGTACGACGAGCTCAAGCCGAGTTTGAGCATACCAATTTTTTTTCGAGCTCAAAGATACTCGGCTCGACACGGCTTGTTTGCAGCCCTGAGCTTGAATGCGCAAAAATGTAATAAGTCATTCCAGCATAGTTCTTAAGTTTAGGGTTCGTGTAGTATGGAGCGATATAGGAATAATTTAAAAAATTCAATATAAATGAGTTGTGTTAGGCTATAAAGACTAATCCGGCGTAATCCAAGCTAATTATGGTTTTTATTAGAGTTTCTCATAAGTCTTGTATAGATGAAAAATATTAGAGTGGTGTGTGTAACACTAAACAAAAGCATGTAGCTGTCTCAATATACAACATAATGAATTTCTCTCCTGGCTTGGTGCCCCCAGATTAGTCGCATAATTTGTGTGGATACTGAGTTAACAAATATTGTGTTATATTGTTCTCTTTTTTCTCCTATTTTCTTTGGGTGTTTATCCATAACGTTGTTGCGATCCTAACAACTGGTATCAGAACTTTGTTGATATAGGCGGAAAGCAGCCTGTAGATAAGTTTGATGGGTTGGACTTTTGATTTTGGAAGACGCAAATTGAGGATTACTTGTACGGTAGTGATTAGTTTCTACCAGCAATAAGAGAAAGAGAAAGACATGATGAATGAGGAGTGGAATCGGATGGACAAGAAGACGATGAGTGTGATTTGTCTGTTATTATCAAGGGAGGTTGCACACCATATGGTGAAGTCAAAGTCAATAAAGAAGTTGCTTGAGACGCTATTTGAACTATATGAAAAGTCATCTGCTTTGTACAAGATTCATATAATTCAGCGTCTGTTCAATCTGAGGATGTCACAGATTACAAGGGTGGTAAAGCATCTAAGTGAGTTAATTGAATATGAATATTGTTCAATTGAGTTTTGTTGACATTGACTTTGATGATGAGATAGAGGCGTTGATTTTGTTGTCATCATTACTAGGGATAGCTGGAACGAGATTGTTAGTGCAGTGAGTACTTCAGTTGGAAAGACAAAGTTGAGTCTGATGAAGTGAGGAATTTGACGGTGAGCGAAGAAATTCGTAGGAAGGAGTTCAAATCCTACTTCTTGAGAGGGCTTTGAATGCTCGAAGCAGGGGGCACATCAAAATCTAAGTCCAATGAACACCCCGACGGATCAAAATCAAGAGGGAAATCAGATAAAGAGAAGAAGGACGAAAGGAAGTTAAGTGTTGATAGTGCAGTGAAATCGGACAAGAAACCAGCTGCTAATGCGACAATTGAGGATGCGAGTTAGTGACGTAAAACAACAACGATTGCGGGAAGTAACCCAAAGTTAGCTAGTTCATTACTTTCTATTGTCTAATAATGTTGTATGAAAGTTTCAAATGATAATTGAGCAAGAATAATGCAAGCTGCATATCTCATCTGGTGAAAATGATGATTAGTGATTCATTTTTTGCAAACTCATGAGTCACAAACAAACTGGCTTTAATGTTTGAAAGCGTTTGATTCCACAGCTTCAATTTTTATAGTAAATTGGACGGTTATATCAATGTAGAGGAAACATAATTACAATAAATACTACTGTAATGCTTTCCAAATGTCTGGTAACCCTTATTCTGGTTTCGTATACTACAAGAACAATGAGATCTAGTTAGGCTTCGTATACATGCGATTCAAAAGAGCTCCTAAAACGTTTTAGGATTAGAAGCAACTGATTCTGAAGTAGATTTGAGCCTTTGTGATTTTCAGTGTGGTTTGACGGTTGTGTTGCTTTTGTGTATTTCGATTTTGAATAGGGAAATCAATCGTTATCGTTCCCCAAAATTTAGGAACTAACTGATTTTTTAAGTTGCATGACAGATTTACCCTTCGTTTGTTATTTTTTTATTATGATTAGGATTTAGTTTTTTATTTGTAATTTGACCCCAAAATCATAGCCATCCAATTTTTAAAATCGAACGCGTCAGATCTTTTTGCATTTTTCATATAACTATTAGTTTTCACTGGATCTCTTCTCATATCTTTATATTCTTTGTGCCTAAAGCGGATAATTGCGCTGGAGATACAACATGGTCAATGTAGGTCCTTTAATGAATAATATATTTTCATTTTTATTAAATCAAAATCCTAATCATCCGGTGGCAGGTGAAATTTTCTTCGGCGCTTTAAATCCAACCAACTAAAAGGGAAATTATACATATTTTCCTCTGGTTAAGATGGGAGTTTGAATGGTCTGAATCTTGAAAAATCCTTAAGATTTTCATTTTGCTTTGAATCATTTTACTGTGCAAAAAATCTGGTTTTACGGTTTTGACTTATTAAAATGAATGATGTTCTCGTTGGTAATATTCCTAAAGGTATTTGTTCTGAACCTAATTCTCTTGTCACACATCATCAAAAAGTTGATGTTGATAATTAATATTCATTTGTTTCTTCTTAGAGAATTGTGAGAATGGCTGCTTTGCTTTATTAAATTCTAGAACAAATATGGTGATGCTAAATTCTGGAACAAATATAGTGATGAGTCAAAAGGTGAGAGTTTTCAAGTTAGTTCTTGTATATTTGAAGTTGCTGACTTCATATTTTTATGTGCTATCGTTTGTTTGTATAATATTTCTTTTATACTACACGTCAAACTAGACATGTCAAAAATTCCATTACATATTATCCGTCCATTATCCACCCGTGTAACTAAATTGATAAATTATTCATTATCTTATAGTGAGCCGTTTAGATAAGGTGATTACCCGTCAATTCCCATAAAAACATTTAACGACAAAATTCATAAAACCTTAGAAACGCAGTCCAATACTCCACCCCATTCACCATGTCCAATTGAACGTTGCATTCTTATTTGATTATTTTACAGGGTTTTTGAATTCAAATTGTTTGATTTAAATTTGTTAGAATTTGAACTTTGAAAACAAAAATGAGCGGATAGTTTACACTTGATCTCTGAACACTACAAGTACGTTTGTTTGTCAAATTGGTTTATATGCACATTGAGCATCTTACGCCCTAAATTGGCATTTTCATGTCCTAGTTTTACGTCCCAAATAAGCAGATGATTGTTGTCGTGTTTTAATTGTCTTCACATTTATGTTTTAGTTGACACATGTTTGATGAGTCGAAGCTGGGTTATTTTATAAAGCTGTTTTGATTGATTGTATATGTTTCAAGTTTAGGGTATCTGTTCTGAGTCTTTTGACCATTCTTTTTATTCAGAAACTTTGGATATGGATATTGATCGGCGTTTTCGTTTAAACAGTCTGCTTACGTATTGTCATAGCCCGTAATTATTGCCATAGTTAACTCATCTTTGTATACTTACGTAATTAACAAAAATGTACTGATAGAAAATTCAACTGCATTGGTTTATCTATTGAAGATAGGTTGGAAGCAGGGTCGTTCCTGAGATTTTGGGGGCCAAAGGCAAGCACAATTTGATTTGCCCTTTTGATATTTTGGTAAGTATTTGAATGTATATTAAAACTGTCCTATTGAAATCAATCAAAGGTTGTGATGATTTTATATTTTATACGAAAACTACCACTTTATATCTGATCCCTTCCTCAATTAAATACATCTCAATGAATAAAATAAGTACATGAGCTTTAAACTCAATCGGGAAATAAGTTACTTGTATAATTTTTAATAAAAATAAATGATTTCCTGGGTTATTGGCTAGTGTCCTTGAGTACACGATGTGTTTTGAGGTGCCATTCCAATCTCCCTTGCCAAGCTTTGCTAGACAAAGTTAGAAATTATTTTGCTGTCTCTAACCATGATAAGTAATAACACCAACACCATATGCCTATCAACTCAACCAATACCTATCACTCTCCTTTAATTTGGTGTAATTTAAAGCTCCTAATATTTTAAATTTGTACATCTCCAAACTTCTAGCCATTGTAATAATTACAACAATCAATTTTGTCTCGAAAAAATCTGAATACTCCACCCAACTCCACCACTATTTTTTTAAAACTTATTATGATCGGGGTATTTTGGTCTTTGAAGATATTTACCAAATGGCAGCAAATTGTGACCCAGGTGATTTCTTGCGATCCCTGCGTACCGTCCACAAATCTCATTTTTTCAAATTTTATCTTTTTTCTACAAAAAGTCAAAATACACACAGGGCAATCAAAAAATACGCACGTTAGCTTAAAAATACAAGTAATTTAAATCTCAAAATGCATCATGAGGTAACATTCAAAATCTCGGTAAACACCGACTCCCAACATCGCGCATTAGTTGAACTCCATATTGAACCTACACGAATTGTGCAGCTAGCCCGGTCGCATCACATATAAGATTCCCCTCATTTATGCGGTCTTAATGTGCCGAAATCTAAAAAGCTGTTAATAAGGTCCGAGAGTTTCAAAGTTTTACTCCAGAAGTCCAGAGGCAGTATTTTAGAGCCTAACTTACTTGACATTCTTGTTAATTTTATAAGTGCCAAACTGATAAATCTATGAATCTTGCAGCAAACATTTATTTTTCATCAATCATTGACCTACCAGAAAATTTTGCTTGGTTATAACAAAAAACTTCATTAAGATTGTCTTCCCAATCTTGTAAATCAATGACATGGACTCGAGTAAAACAATTAGACCAAGCTCTCCATGCATAGCACGTATCAAGTTACACTACAATATTGATCGAGGACATATTGGCCTTCAAGTCTAGCTCATACATTAGGTGTCAAAAAAGAGCCAAGATGAACACACAGCCCCTAAACTGAGTGCTTCATTAATACCCATTTGGAAAAGGAGGGTCAATTATTCTGGCATGCCAAGGAGCCCTTCCTGCAACCAATCAATTCATCAGCAATGCGTTTAAGGATGAAAGTACAGGAACAAATGTTGAAAGAAGGAAAAAGCCCAAGTCAGGAGTCTTCCAAGTGACTAGACTTCATGATGACAATTGAAAAAACTTAATGACCGGATAAGAATGGTCCAATCTTTAGTGAGATGAGATATTGATGGCATATTGCCACCAGTCATTTATTTGTATTTAGTAGGAACCCATGAATGAATAAGTAACCGTAAGATGAGTAATATACCAAACTCATTTCGCTGCATTGTGGTTTTATTGGTTTCTGCATGCCTTTCTAGCCAGCCACAAATTCCACTTCATCTGAACTTTCATCAGGAATTGATTCATTGCTGTTATTACCATCATCATTTCCACTAGAGTCGGTATTGTAGCTGCCTTCAGAACTGCTAAGCATGGAGCCCCCTGTAGTTGAACTATACAGCACTGATTCAAAACTACCGAGATCTGATGGCACACTCAGCTCGGGAGTGAAACCCATTTCAGACAATAAATCAAACTCACTAAAGCTGCTGAGAAAAAACGCCACAGAGTCAACACTTTTCTAACCAAGCACATGATAATGTGCATACAAAGATTAAAATCTAACACGTATTGTATAACTCAACATTTCAAACAAAACTTTTCACTCTTTCATTTGTAAAATTCACACTAACATCATATCAGATGTACCAACAGACAAAAACAACAGAAGAAAGTCTAACCATGCTTCTACAGGAAATTCTGCAAGGAGACAGAGATCCGGCCTCAGTTCCTGCAACTCCTTTACTGGAACAAAACTGCACAAACGGTCACAAAATCAATAAGTTATTTTTTTCAAACAAAACCAGGGAATGCAAAATATGTGTTTACCCTGGATTATATATCCGTGGATCCCAAGCCCGTTCAGGTGCAAGTCCCTCCCGGTTAGATATGTCCTGCAAAAAAGCCTGGCATCTCAATACCAGATAAGAAAGGGAAAGACAGGACTTTGCATTAAAAGCCAGCTACTTACAAGATGCCGAAGATGCTTAAAATCTCCTGAAAGAATTGCATCAAAAAATTGAGTAACCTCAACCTTCACGACAATGAAAAAAGAACGAAAACTTAGAACTCAAATAAAATGGTGAAGCAAATAGAAAGTAACACTCTATAGAAGGTATAAAGAGTTTGGCTGACTTTCTTGAGATGCATGCAGTCGCGTAGAATCAGGACTTCCAGTACGTTGTCACTGGCAGTATTTCCAAGGTTTCTGAGAGACAAAATTGTAATAAAATTAGTCAATGAGATATTCAAGGATTCTTGAAGAAGAAGACTACAAAATAAAAAGTTCAGAAACCTCAGAAAGGAGCCAGTGACAGAGTAAGAAGTTGAAACATCAAAATGTTGCAGCCTACGAAAGCCCTACAAATGAAACAAGTCAAATCAGTTCACACACCAGATAAGGCCACTAAAATGTTATGAGAACAATAATAACCACATAGAGGCACCAGAAAATAACCACGACATGAATACATAAATTCAAGTCAGACTTTATGATCAACATAAAATCCAAGGTCATAATTCAAGTCAGACTTTATGATCACCATAAAATGGATCACTAACCAGAAGGCACTGACTACATGCAAATTACCAAAAAAAGGATAAGAGGTCTCCCACTCCTTAATTTGCAGCCACACACAAATAAAAGTAACAAACCCAGTGGATGACAATTACACAGAAGTGGCTGTATAAAATGCTTCTACCTTGAAAAGAGAGTTAAATAAATCGCATTACCGATGACTACCACCAGCTGAACCTCAAATTATTTGAACAGCAAAATTCAACACATGTCTCTAGAAACCATACCTTTCAGAGAACACAATTTATTTCAAATTTTGTAAAGTGCGCTTGGTTAACTAAGACTTTTGTATAATATAATACTCACAATACCTTAATGAGTAACCTGACTTTGCTGTCATGTAGCTTACATCCTTTAAGAGACAGAGAAGTCAAGAAAGGACAGCTGCTAACAAAATTTGCACATATCGGTGGTGTCAAGTTATCATCCCTGCCTGAGTTAACAAAAACAATATTTAAGGCCAGTTGGTACTAAAGAGTAACTAGCAAGTCAATATACAATAGAATAACGTTTACCTGCTATAGAAGAATCAAAATACAAACGCTGTATCATAGAGCAACTGGAGGCTACTGAAACGAGAATTTGCTTCAACTCTACATTACTTAGGAAAAGGAAAAACAAATTTGATTAGCTAATGATAATGTAACATTATGCAAAAGAAGCTCAAGTAAGGCACAGCAAAAATTAAAAATAGTAGGTACAGTTGATTTTCCTATATTTCAAGAACTAACTGAAATCGCAATCGACTAAGCAGTAGCACAGAGGAAACTTACAGGCCAACAATCTCTAAGTCAAGCAGGGATGGACATGCTGATAGTGCTGTGCAAACTGCTGAATCATCTAGCCTCTCAATATTATGAAGATACATCTGTTTAAGATGAGCTCTGCACCAACAAATTATAAATAATGAAAAACACATGCAACTGACGGATATGCATATTTTAAAAAAATAAAAAATAGAGACATACCCAATGGCACCATTATTTCCACCTAACGAAGTTAAGCAGGACCTAGAAAGGATTGACGATCCTTTTGTACCAGTGGACCTCATCAAAGGATGTACGTATCCACCTAGCTTAAAAGGGTTTGTGATAAGGCCAAGTTTCAGAGACCTGAAAATAGAGCTAGTTCGATAAGTTGAATTTTTTCAGAAGCATGGAGTAAAAATTAAGAGAATGATTCTCACTTAAGAAGCTTTCCAGCTCTTTGAACGAGTTTGGAGACAACAACATTGTTGATCTTTGGTGTCTTAGTTAACAAATTAATGTTTTCATAACAGAGTGGGTCCAGTGCACACTTATGGAACATGGAACAAGTAGCAGCAGCATAACACAAAGTCTGAGTATCAAGCAAGCCAAACACCTGCAAAATTATAATATTAAACGTAGATGAACAAAACTGATATGAATTCGATTTCAAAATCAATTCGACGGACCTTAATGGTGAGATCAGGAGGGAGAGGCCAAATGAGTGAATTGAAAGCGGAGGCTCGATTTCTGGCAGATCGATTGGAAGCATCTAGAAGCGCAGCGCCTAAGTTGGAGGCGCGATTGATGAAAGCCTGTCGATCGGAGTCGGAATCTTGAGAATCGAGGAGACGGTCGAAAGAGATGTCGACGGATGAAGAGGGAGAATCAAATGCCTCGAGAAATGCGCCGAGGAGTTTATCGAGAGATGAAGGTATGGTTTTGGCGTCGATGGCGCGTGCGATGGAGTGATGGTGATGATAGTCGGGTGAAGAGCTGCAAGGTCGCTTGGCCATCGATTCAGATGAGTGTAGTGGGACCCAGGGATGTAGAGACGAGAATTTAGTTCCGGCGATTGATGATGAAATGAGAGAGATGAGCTCCTCGCTCGCTGCACTCGTTTCTCACTCTTCTCGATGCCTTTTTTTTTATTCTTTTATATTTATATTAAAACAATTTAACAGCTGTCACATACGCAACTTCACAAAGTTGTTCACCACAGAAGTCATCTTGTCACTATATATTGAATCGAAATATCCCAATTTTCCTCAAAAATTTTCAAACTATCCTATAATGATAGTCTATTTAGTTATATTTTTGATGATTTACTTCAAAGGATTGGAATACAAGTCGGCCGTATGAATCTCTCCTCGGCTCTGTGATTTGTAGGGTTAATTGCCCAAAAACACAAATAAATCATGCATTTTCTCGAAAACACGTAATTTCCTCGAAAGTATACATAAAATCCACAATTTCCTCAAAGAAATTTATAAAATTATTTTATGGGTGGTTTATGGAAGAAAGAGAGTATGTGTGTGATTTAGTACACAATTAATTGGTTGTTCATGGGAAAAAAGAATTTAATGAGTGATTTTAGAAAGAAGATAAAAAGTAGGTTTTTTATCCAAAACCACCCTTATAATAGTGTGTTTTTCCATCAACCACCCTTATAATGCCTATTTACCAAAAAACACCCTTATAAATTTTTCCGTTAGGGTTTAACCACCCAACGGCAATTCCGTTATTATTCCGTTATAATTTAATTTTTTTATATATTTTTCAATTTTTATTAATAAAAAAAATCAAAAAATCTAAAAAATTATAAAAAATTATAAAAAATTATAAAAATTTGAAAATTTGAAAATTTGAAGGTGTATGTGAATATGACAAATTTAAGGTTTTAAATGAGTGTTGAGGTGAGATTAGAGGTGTTGGAGTTGGAGGTTTTGGAGGTCAAGAGCGTGGCAGCAGCCTTGGTCGGGGGAGGACTACGCCCTAGCGGTGGTGCAACCTCTTGACCTCCAAAATCACCACTTCCAACAACTCTACTCTCACCTCAACACTCATTTAAAACCTTAAATTTGTCATATTCATAAACACCTTCAAATTTTCAATCTCGCATTCTTCACTCCTCCACTTCGCCCTCCATCATATTCTCAATCATGAGCGAAATTGGGAGAAACATTCACATTGTGGTTTGGAGGCGTTGTTAGGGTTTTGATCGAGGTGAAGGTGAAGATGAACTAATGGGGTGACGGTTGTAATGTGACAGATGGGTAGATGGCCTTCTCAAAATCCTAATTTTTTTTTTAAATTTTTAAATTTTTAAATTTTTTTAAATTTTTAAATTTTTTAAATTTTTTTAAATTTTTTTAATTTTTTTAAATTTTTTTAAATTTTTTTAATTTTTTAAATTTTTTTAAATTTTTTAATTTTTTAAATTTTTTTAAATTTTTTTAAATTTTTTTAAATTTTTTTAAATTTTTTTAAATTTTTTTAATTATAAAAAATAAAAAAACCAAATTCTAACGGAATAATTAACGGAACTGTCATTAGGTGGTTAAACCCTAATGGAAAATTTTATATGGGTGGTTATATCCTAACGAAAATTTTATAAGGGTGTTTTTTGGTAAATAGGCATTATAAAGGTGGTTGATGGAAAAACGCCCTATTGTAAGGGTGGTTTTGGATAAAAAACCCTAAAAACTAAGAGTTTGTTTATGAATAAAATTAAGAATAATAGATGATAAAATAATAAATTTACAATATTATTATTGATGAAGTTTGAACATTCTTTCCATGCATTTTAATGAAGTTTGGTTGATTGTTAATTAGTTTAGTCACATATTCACTCTGAATCATGCTAAATATTTGATGAAATGCCTAAGCGTGTCTAATTGAATGAAACTTCTAAGATTTGATGACGATTGATTCTTAGGATGTTTTGTAACTAACTTATTGTTGTTTTGAGAGTTAATTGTGTGCGAGAGCGATAATTACTCTTGACGAAGCTGACGTTGGGTTTTTAGGCGAGTATTGTGAATACTTATCCTAATCACGCGATCTCAAAAAAATTTATATGTTCCTAGGGTCGAGTCCCAAGAGAAAAGTATAGACCTTATTTTCTATCTATAATCACTAATGCAAGTCTACGAAAGCAGGGGATTTTGTATTTGATCTTTGATTAGTTATCTAAGTCTAATAAACATAAATAAAATGCAAGAAGAACCCTACTTCGTTCCTTGGTTACGAGATACTGATGCAATAATAGTAATGCAAGCATACGAAGTCATGAATGATATGTTTCTTAGGTTATTGTGTTGCGCATTCTAGATTCAACTCTCGCTCCTTCTCTAGAATGGATGCAACACATCAGTACGATTCTCAAACTCTCGCACTATTGAATCCTGTTTAGAACTTGAATTCCATAATCTCAACCTCTCGTTCTATTGATCGGTGATTCAAATTCAGAGTAATGTTAACCTAAGGTAATATGTGTTTGTCAGTCTCGCACACGAAACACTGCCCTAAACATACAATTCTAAATTCTAAACCTCCTTAGTTTAACTCTCGTTCCTTCCATAGCCGTATAAATTCAGAACATTAATAAAAGGAATAAACAAACATATCAAACACTTCGTATTGCATGTTAAAAATCTATTTTACATCAAGATCAAATTCTGAGTGTAATCTTCCCTCTGAGTTTGGTAGTCTTGTTGGGCAGGGGCATAAGTTGAATCATAGTGTCCACCGAGGGTTGGGTGTAGCACTCCCAAACTGATTTTTCTTCTTCCTCTTGCGGAATAGTGGCATTCCCTTGCCACATCGGCTCCAAACATGTCTTAAACTTTGCTGGCCTTTGATAAGTAGAAATTCCTAGTGGAGGTGTATCAATATCAGCGTGTTTGCACTAGTGAAGTGGGGGAATGAGAAGTGTGGTTCCATGTCAATTTGGTTGCTTGCTTTCGGGAAAATTCAGCGCGTCCCTGATGGCACGTCGTTGTGTGCTGCAAATTTATCCCGAATCTCCTCCTTCGTATAGTAAGGGTAAGCTGGGGTCGAATCCACAAGGAACGGTGAGAAGTTGACTTTTATCTACAAACTAAAACTGGGGGGTTGTGAGTGAGCAAGTAAAGTGAGAAAAACAGTTGCGCAAGTAACACTGGCAAGCTACAGAATGCAGTTATAAAAGTGTTTAACAGAATTAGAGATGAGCTCGGTTCAGATTCGTCACTATGAACTCTATGTTTATCATTGGTCACTAATGATATATAATATGATGTTCACGTAAGTTAAGGTCCGGTCAAGGCTTAATAACCTATACATACTTTCCGGTCAAAGTCTGTATGATATTACTACTCGGTCAAGTCTAATTAACCACGAATCCGGTCAAAGTAGTAATTAACTATTCTAGCGTTACTCCTATCATTCACTGCCACGTACCCCTGATAGTTTAACAATAGATTCTATAATTAAGTCTGCGGGTCAAGGCTTCGCTTAACTATCTAACCTAATTATCATGCAATTGAGCTTGAAGTAATAATACTAAACTTATCATGCAACTAAGAACAAGACCTCAAAACATATTATTTAAAGGTCAGAATCTAAACCAAATTCAGTAAATTAGCTAGACATACTGAATGTATACATCTCAAGGTTTAAAGTTAAACAACTAAAATAACGAGACAAATCTGAATGGCGCGTCGCTCTGCTCGCTTCGGAAGCTTGTGCGCACGGCTCTTCGTAGCTAGGTCTGAATTGCGGATGTGGCGACTCGTTGTGATTCCCCTCATGCATTGATAGACCACTTTTGTATGCTGTTTTAAGTCCTTTACACTACTTTGATTCTAACATATTTAAGTATAAGATTACGCTTTTGGTGTAGTTTTGTATCTCAGGTTGATTAGAAAAGTTAGAACAAAAGTGCAACAAGAAGGCTGAATCTCGGAACAAAAAGACAACAAAGCGACAAAAGAGCCAAAGACCAACCAGCGCGCGAGCAGTGTGGCGCGCGAGTGTGGGTCGCGCAAGAGCAAAGCATAACGAAGACGTCAGCAATCAGCGAAATATCCGGAGCAACGACGTCATCACGCGCAAAGAATATTTCTAAGTCTGGAATTTAGAGATAAAGATATTTCCAAAGCTGATTTTTAGTGATAAGGATATATTCTCTTGCCTTATTATTCGTGGAAACCCTAGAAGGCAAGAGTATAAATATGCAGCTAACAGGAAATCACGAGACATGTACATATTTGCGTAGAAGAGGAGCTCAGAGCGGATTAGAAGGGCAGACCGGAAATCTGCCGGCGCAAGACTGTGATGCGCACTGACGACGCGCGCACCAGGCTATAGAATTTCTACTTGTTGTTTTCATATGAATTTTGAGATGAATATGTTCAGCATGTCTAGCTAACTTTCTGAATTCAGTTTAGACTTTAATCTATGAATTATATGTTTTGAGGTTTTATTCTTAATGCATGACCTGTTTAGTATTATTACTCCGAGCATACCCGCAGACCTAATTATAGACTCTATTATCTAACATTAAACTATCAGAGGTACGTTACAGTGAATGATAGGAGTAGCACTAGAATAGTTAATCACTACCTTTACCGGATTCGTGGTTAATTAGACTAGGTTGGGTAGTAATATCATATAGACCTTTACCGGAATATATGTGTAAGCTATTAAGCCTTTACCGGACCTTAACTTGCGTGAACAATCTGTCATAGATCCTTAGAAAAACTAGTGATAAACATAGAAGTTCATAGTGATAAGTCTAAGCTGAGCTCATCTCTTATTCGTATTTTACACCTATATTTGTTATGTGCGCTAACAGTATACTCACGCTCCTATTTTCTTTTCTTTACTTGTTTAACTCACAAACCCCAATCCTAGTTGTATATAAAAGACGACTTCTCACCGTTCCCTGTGGATTCGACCCCAGCCTACCAAGGCTATACTAGTAGGAGAGCCGGGATAAATTTGCAGCACTCAACGACGTGCTCGTCAATGGTATTTATTTATCTTGCTTGCTAGGGTTTCCGCAAGAAAATATATGGGAATCATCTTTATCTCTAAAAACCAGCTTTAGAAATATCTTTATCTCTAAAAACCAGCTTTAGAAATATTCTTTGCTCCGTATTTGTCGCTGGTTGCTGACGTTATCACTTCCTTTGCTCTGCGCGACTCATTACTCGCGAACTATACTTCTCGCGTCTCCTTGGTTTTCTGGTCTTGTTAGCTTGTTGTTCTTTTCTTTGAGATTCAGCCTTCATGTTGCACTTTTGTTCTAACTCTTCTGATAAACCTGAGATATAAAACTACACCAAAAGCGTAATCTTATACTTAATATGTTAGAAATCTAAGCCGTGTAAAGGACCTAAAACAGCATACATAAGTGCCTTATCAAATCCCCCACTTACTCTTGTTCGTCCCTGAACAATCCGGCTTCCTTACCTCTTGTGTAATGTACGCGTGATTACAATGGACTTACTGTGCAACTTGTTCTGCGCCACTCACATGACCTACGCAATTGTGACTATACAACCCTAAACTGATTTTAGTAATTAATTCAAACTTTGTTTTACCTCTCTTGTGGAATGCATTCCAATTCGGATGATTGGGAGATAGTCTTTTTAAGCACCGGTCAATGAATTTCCCCTTGACTTGCAATTGTATGGTTAATCATGCTCGCTTCTATTGGTACGTGATTTGATTTGCGTTCTTAGGGATTTTTGAGCTTACGTCTTTGATGCTTCATTATATTTTTCCTCGGACAGTTGACATACGCATTGCTGCACAAGTTCTTCTTTTCATTGTTTCGGCCTTTTGAGCTTAACTTCTGAATTGAACACTTTACTGGTCCGTATCCTTCCTTCCCTCGAACGGTCCCAATCATAGCCATCGGATAGCAGCTATGGAACAACGCCCCGCTCTCGTCTCTGTTCAGTCGCGCGCAAGTTAGGTCACGCGTTTGCAACCGCACGCCCCTTCCTGACCGACTAACTTCAAAACGAAGACGGTCTGTTTTCCCTTCTCGTCACGCCATTAGGGTTTCGCCTACGGCACTTGCGTGACCGAGCTTGCTCTTTTTTCCTTTGACCGTGAAATACCAACCTCCACGACCTCTCATAACCATACAATCGCGCCTCAAGCTTTGTTCGGTCGACTGCTTCTCTAGGACGTTTCTATCAACTCCACATCCCTCTTTATTCCACTCAAGAGTATACACAAAATTTGAAAAAATTAACCAAAAATCAGAATAGGTCATATATGTACAAATTACACAGATGCGCGAGTAACGCACACAAGTCGCGCACACCACTATTTCTCGCGCACAATTACCTCTTGAGATTTCATATTCAGCTAGTCTAAGCTAAAAATAAACTAACTACTTTAAGATAGATGTACTACCCCCCACACTTAAAAAAAAACGTGTCCGCACGTTATGCAAACGTAGTAAAGAAAGCAGTACGCATGCATGCACATAAAAATATTGCACCGAATATAAATACATGAATACGCTGGTTCACATTATAGCCATCCACGGATAAGTCCAAACGCCGATTCAAATAAAACATGAGTTTAAAAACAGATAGTTCAAACGGTCATCCACCGCAATAATTCAACACTCCGATTGACGAAAACGACCGGGAGAGTTCTTCTATTGGATCCTCATTCTGCAGCGCATAATCTTCTTGGATCGGGTCACCTGCGCGCCATCCTCAAGGTGGGGCCAGGTTCAGATTGGCTCCTTGCGGCGCCATATACTCCATCACCCTCTGAGCGTTGAACACCCAGCGCTCATCAATCTGAAACAAGGGCAGTGGCGCGTCAATCCTCTGCGTGCGCACGCTCAGACGTGCGTCTACTCCTCCCCGGCGCGACTTCCACAGGCGCGACTGCTTCTGGCGCAGCTCCAGTAAGCGGTCCCATCTCTGCAGATCTTTATTCCTCTGAACAAGCGCATCTTCTTGTGCATCAGAAACTCGGCCCGAATAATAGTATGCTCTTCCGTCCACGGCTCCATATGAAGTTCGTGCAAGAAGTGCGTTATCAATCCTCCGCACAGCAACGGACCCTTCGTGCTCACCACTTCCCAATAACTGGTGAGCAACCGCGTGTAGCGCACTTTTTCCTGTAGTAGAGGCCCTTCAGGATTTCCATGTCCATCAGTCCCGGGCGTTGTGATCCATCAGTACCGAGATGAGCCTTTGGAAGTAGAACATCTTTGGGTCCAAAAGCTCGGTCCCCAGACTTCTTCCTCCGGCATAGGCTTTACTTCCATCAGTCCAATCATCTCATGCCTCTTGGTCGGTGTGTTCGTCCACAACAGCACCGGACCTCCTTTCGAATCCCATGACCGCGCCAAACTGGGATGGCGTGGAATGAGTACACTCCCCTGTGGCGGTACCGAATTCTGTTTGCAAGTCCTTCATACGACGCGAGGAATTCCAACACATCCTCCACGTCCGTATCTAAATACAATTCTATGAACGCTCCCCATCCGGTTGCCGTGAATGCGGCATGCACTTCTTCGTAGAGTCCCATCTCACGAAGGAATTCCTCATCCATAAAAACCGATGGGTACACCTCACACTTACTGAACATCTCGTACTTGATGTGGAAATCTAACTTCTCGAACTGGTCTACGCAAATCGACATACTACGTAGCAAATAAATTACTCAGAATACTCACAACTGGCGCGCGTGTCCTCTTGCGCGTGACTCAGATCTAGATCTGGGTACTCTATTGCAAAATTGCCACACCAATACTAGTTCAAATCAACTGGAACTTGAGCAGTAGAATACCTTTGTCGAGATCTGCGTGTCAGTAGAAGATCGCGCGATTCTGGGCTGAGTGACGGCGGCGGCGCGGTGGTGATGCGGTGGCGCTGGGCGGCGGTGGCTGAGTGTGTAACGGCTAGTTTTTAGTGAGAGAAGGCAAATATGAATTGTAACACAATTTTCACCCCATCTCATGTATTTATAGTGCAAAAAGCTCACACGCATGCATGGTCCAAAACTAACTTGGGTCTAAACCTAAAATTAAAACTAAACTAAGCTAATCCACACGAAAACACTTACAAACAAAAATAAGAAAAAGAAACCAAGTTAAGGGTATCGGGGTACCTCCCGACGAGTGCTTTGTTTAACGTCGTTAGCTCGACTCAAATTGCGCAGACTATGGCGCACGGAGATCCATCCTCACACTTGAGCTTTTGCCTAATTCTTTAGCTTAATCGTTTCTGCATGGCAAAAAATCAAGTGTGTCAGTAATATTAGATGAATTAGATAAACCATAATTTATATTATATGATGTAAGGGAAACAGAAAATGCGAGTTTTCGTTCAGCGCGCTCTTTCGATGCGTCAGATCGTGCGCGAGTCAGTTCTCGCGCACCATTCATTCTTGCGGCTCTCTTCTGTAGGACCATTCTGCGCACCTTCTCAGCTTCTCTTTGCTGGTCATACATATCATACTGTGCGTGACCTCTATCTCTGCTAACCTTATTCGGTGGCTTACCCTTTGCGTTATTCTGGCGCGCCGTAGGTGGTTTTTTGTGATTGGCGCGCAAGTTATCAGAGTTCCTTTCTTTGGATGCAGCGATCTTATCTCGGAGCTTAACCTAATTTTCTATGATCGGATCGTCGGGTAACCTGACTCGGTTTATGACATCTAAACGTATCTTGCGTTTCTTATTATCCTCTAATGTCACAATACCGCTATCGATGTCAATACATGCACGTGCGGTTCTCATAAACGGACGACCTAGCAAAACAGTTTCCTTAGCAGGAGTGTTCGGTTTATCCATGTCCACAACATAATAATCTGTTAAGAATGTTAGCAACCTGACATGGGTCAAGACGTCCTCTACCCTGCCCTTTGCCTCGGTCCGTGAGTCGTCCGCAAGAAGTAAACCAAACTCAGCAGGTTCCAGCGGGCCATGGACGACATAGAGTACAAAGAGTAGGGCAATATGTTCACCGAAGCTCCAAGATCAAGTATGCACTCGCTTGCCCACGTATCGCCTATCGTGCATGGAATCGTGAACGTCCCGGGGTCTGCAAGTTTCTCCGGTAAGTTTGCAGCCATACTTAATCTCAGACTAGCTTGGATATCGTCCAATATTATCTCGTCCTCCCGATTTGCTCTGTTGCGCCATCAGTAACGCGCGTGTCAACTGGCGCGACAACTACATCTAGTTGTGGCGCATCAACCTTTACCATGTTGACACCCCCATAGGATTTTGTATGACTTGGGAGGGCAGATTACCATCACTAGCTTTCAACTCGTTTACTGTCGTGGAAATTTGCGTGAGCTGGTTCTCTATCAACTTAAACATCTTCTCGTTTTGCTCTTCATTTTTTCGCACGGTTTCTTCCAATTGACCCACAATATCGTCAAGTGATCGTCTCGGTTGCTGGGTATTCTGCGCTGGCCCTTCAGCGCGTCTGTGCGGCGGGTTGTAAGAAGCAGCTGGCTGATAAGTGTGCAAATTTGCAAGTATTTGTACACTTCCTATGCTTAACTCTTGCTAGTTTTCAATTATTTTGTGAAGAATTTGATACTCTTTTGTGTTTTATGTAGATTTTATTCAAACCTTATCAAAGAGAGTACAAAGCACAAAATGGAGCACAAATGATGAAAATTCAAGTCAAGTTGCCAAGAGTTGATTCTACTCTCCCGAGCAAAGATGAAGTCCAACCGAGCAAGTTCCAAAAGGTGGCGAGCAGATCAAGTCAGCCGAGAAATCTAAGCCCAAGCCTCAGAGATCACCTCGGCCGAGCAGAGTCTCCCATGCAAAAATTGCTCGGCCGACCAGCAGTGTAAACTCTCCTCGGATGCTACACAGGATGATCTGCTCGGCCCATGAAGAATGTGCTCGGCGCAAGACTGAGACGCACAACTGACGACGCGCATCAGGCTATTAGTTTCAATACTTGCTGTTTTTCATAAGAATCTTGAGATGAATAGTTTCAGCATGTCTAGCTAACTTCCTGCTCGATCAAATTCTGCTCGATCAAATTCTGCTCGGTCAAATTCTGCTCGATCGAAAATGACTCGGTCGCGTACTCGGTTTCATCCATGAGATTCGACATATTTTCATCTTTCTTTCCTTCACTTTCAAGAATTGTTAGCGCAGAAATATTAACTATATCACTATTTGAAATATTAGCATCAAACAAATCACAATCCAAAGAACAAGTAGGTGCTTTCATCATTTTAGAAAGATAAAATTTTACCTTGTCCTCACCTAGGTCCAACTCGATTGAACCATCGCCACAATTTATCAATGCCTTGACTGTGTTTAAAAATGGTCTTCCCATAATAACAGGAATTTCGGCATAAGGGTTATCATCCATTTCTAACACATAAAAATCCACAGGAACATAGAATTCTCCAATTTTAACAGGCATATCTTCTAACACACCAATTGGTACTCGTTTAGACCTATCAGCTAGTCTAAGAATTAAAGTGGTGCTAGAAAGTTCTCCTATTCCTAATTTTTCATATAAGATAAATGGCATTATGGAAACTCCTGCTCCTAGATCACATAAGGCATCATCAATATTTATATCTCCTACGCGATCGGTATAGTGAATGAACCATAATTTTTTGTTTCTTAGGCATCTTACGTTGTATTACGGCACTAGAATTAGGTCCTAAGGCAACATGGTCTACATCACATAATTCACGACGATGAGTTATAATATCTTTTAAGAATTTAGCATAGGTGGGCATTTGAGAAATTACCTCTGAAAATGGTAGAGTGATGCTAAGCTTTCCGAGAATTTCAGCAAACTTCTTGAATGCGGCTGTTTCTTTTACCTTCTTTTGTCTGTTTGGGAATGGAAGTGGTGGAACGTAAGGTGGTGGTGCTACGTAAGGCGGCTCACTTTCCTTGTCCGTGGCTTCCTCTTCCTGCTCGGGCTGCTGAGTGTTACTCGGTTCATCTTGCTCGGCTGAATTTGTTGGTGCTTTCTTTGGTCTTGGTCCTTCAAGCTCCTTACCACTCTTCAAAGTGATAGCGCTTACGTCGGTTGAGTTTATTTCGGGTTGAGAAGGAAGTTTTCCGGGATTCCTTGAATGCGTTGAAGCGAGTTGCGCAAACTGTGTCTCAAGCATCTTCTGTTCGGCTTTCCTTGTTTGAGTTCTGCGAATATATTCTGAATGTCTTTGCTCTGTTGTGCTTGAGTAGCTATCATTTGAGTCATTAGTTGCGCTAAGGTGGGTTCCTCGGATTTCTTGTCTTCCTTCCTTTGGTTGAAATTTGTTTGTGCTCGGGCCGTAGTTCTGACTCGAGGCTTGGTTGCTCGGGTAGTCTCCTCTAGCTTGGTCTCGTGGGTAGTATTGAGACTTACCTGGGCTTTGGTTATTGTACCCTTGAGTAGGGTATGGTGGTTTCAAATCTGAGTAGAATCTAGTCTGCCTTTGTTGAGGGGGTACGTAGGATCCTTGTCCTCGAGCTATGTAGCTAACGTCTTCTCCTCCTTTAGGTCCGTAAGCTTCTTCAGTGTGCTCGCTAACCTCGTAGACGTTTGATTGTGTTTTCTTCTTATCTAAGTTAAGGTTAGAAAGGGCTTGTACTAAAGAGTTAACGGTTTTTGAAAGGTTATTAAAGTCGGCTTTCGTGACTGAATTCGTACTCGGCTCAAGTTCCTCCTTCTTAAGATGGTTTCGATCTCCACCCCATTGGTGGCTGTTCCATGCGAGTTTCTCTATAACCTTGAATCCTTCGCTCGCGGGTAGTCCCATGATGCTTCCTCCGCTTCCTTGATCCATACGTAATCGGCTATTCTCGTCCATTCCATCGTAGAACATCGACAACAATTCCCATTTGTTATATCCATGATGAGGACATTCGCGTTGAAGTCCTTTGAATCGTTCGTACGCTTCATAAAAAGATTCATTGTTGCCTTGCACAAATTTGTTAATTCTATCCCTAATACGTTTTACCTTTGCAGGGGGAAAGTATTGGTTTACGAAAGCTTGGGCTAAGGCGTCCCATGTCTTGAATGTATTTGGCTCGTGTCCTTGAAGCCAATCTTTCGCTCCATCGGTTAAAGAAAATGGAAATAGCTTCATGTAAACTATTTCTCTAGGTACTCCTGCAAATTTATACGTACGGCATAGTTCAGTAAAATTATTAAGATGAACGTGAGGGTTACCGTATCCGTCGAATGATTCACTCTTGATCATTTGGATGAGTCCTCCTCGAAGTTCAAAATCGTATCCTTCTTCATTGGAATGCGAATGGGAGAATCATAACTTCCAATGGTTGGAGTTATGTAATACTCGGCTGGTTGCTCGACCTCAGCCCCTGCTCGAGCTGCTCCTTGCGGTGAGTTTGATTTTCCATATCTGGTCGAGTGAGTTGATTTGTTCTCGGTTTCTTCGGTATTGTCCAAGGGAAATTCCACGAATTTGAGGTTAAAGGTCTAGAAGATCTCGAAGAGCTAGAACTTGAGTTTGTGACGTCCACTTGCACCTTTTTCTTCGCTTTAGAGTTTGATTGCATTCACCTACAAAAAGATGAATTTTAGTAATAGCTAGAAAAATAAGCAAATGAAAGTTTTTATTATTACTATTTTTTTTTTATATATATTTTTTTTATTTAGGATTTCGAGTAACTCGAAATCTAGAACTAAAAATTAAACTAGTCAAAGATTTTAAAAACTAAAAACTAAACACCGTTCCCCGGCAACGGCGCCATTTTGACCGTGATGCGGTATATATGAATAAATATTCCACACGCAACTCAAAAGAATTTATAGAACTAGGGGTGACCTAGTGTCGAACCCAAGGGAACAGTGGAGTCAAGTTATATTTCAAACTCGATTACTAGATTTTAATCTTAACTCGATTACTAGCTTTCAATTTAGTTCTTAAGTATTTTATTTATTTCAAAGGCAATATTATTTATTCAAAAGGCAATATTTAAAGAAAAGGTTTGTTATCAAATATTAAAAACTATGACAAGGATTTGTTATCAAATATTAAAAACTACGACAAGGATGAGAATCCTCCACTAATACCTATGGTTTCACTCGAGCAAGATATAGATTATAGCTATGAATTTCCTTCTTGATGACAATTTAATCTAGAACGTATAGTTATATGATAATATAAATCCTCACTCCCGTGTTGGATTTATATTATAGAATTTAGACTGAGTAGCATTAGCATACGAATCCTCACTCCCGAATGTTGGATTCGCACGTAAACATCTACTCGACTAGCTTCATTCCTCCGGTGTTTTCACTAATCTGTCCAAATACGCTTATTAATACATTCATGCACCAAATATACTCGCTGCCCGCTTTGCTAATATACTCGATCTAATGGTTGTATTGATTCCAAATATATCTAAGTTCACCTCCGGTCCTTCCCTAGAAAATACTACTCGACCTACTCTTCTAGATGTTTTGTCAGGACACCTATGAAGAGTAAGCTCGGGTATGATTCAACACACAATAGTCATACAAGAATTGATTCATATAAATTAAATAATCATGTTCAAGTTATTCATAAGCATTAGAGATTCATCAAATCCCTATCATAGGAAACTACTCACTCATCTCGAGTGATAATGCAAACATGTTCAAACGTTGTAAGTAAAACGATTGTAAATAAAACAAGAGTAAAGTTTAGAAATTCTCAGTGATTGATGATCCACGGTCGAGCTCCAAGCTGCTGCTATTCTCCTCGTTATCTCGAGTAAAATTGGTTACAATCTTCTATAATTCAATCGGTCTTGAGCTCTCTCGGCTCCTTCTTCTTCACTTGGTTTACTCGACTCAATCAATCACTTTCGGTAGGGTCTCAGCCCTCCTCGTTTTGCTCGGTATCTCTTGTGATGTTTATATAGTGAAGAGCAATCAAAGGGTCGAGTGCATGAAAGGTCTTCCTTTAACTCCCTCATAAATGGCCGAGTAAATGGAAAGGTCTTGCTTATCCACTTATCTTAAATGATCGTGTAAGTGGAAGGTCTGCTTATCTTCTTGTATTAAATCTTGATTAAATGGTCGAGTGAATGAAGAGAATCCATACGAAGGGTCTTGGTCACGTGATAACTTGCTCGAGCAGTGTGTTCTCTTGGTCGAGTAACATGAGTCTTTGGCTGTTTTAGCTCGGGTCAAGTACTTTAGTACACTCGGTCTAAGAATTACAGAAATGCTTCCAATTATGTCTGATTTAGGCCGAATTCACGTACTTTTCCTCATATTTCCATTTATGCTCCTTCGTAAGGCTTGAATCGTGCTTTTGACCTGAAACATCAATCAAAGTATCAAAAGTAATATATTTTACGTTCAAATCATAGGAAATAAGCATGAAAGTAGGGGCTTAAAATAGACATTTCTAACACTGATCATAGACCTAGGTGCGTCTGTAAATGTTTTACCTCACTCTCTATATATTTCTCTACATCTTGGACCACTTAAGCCCGCAGGGTTAACAATCCAACTAGCGGATAGATCGTGCAAGCAACCCGTGGGCATGGTTGAAGATGTACTGGTCAGAGTAGGAGAATTGGTGTTCTCAGCAGATGTCTACGTATTAGAGATGGAAGGGAACATCTCCGCTGATGCTGCACAAGTATTGGTTGGCAGACCATTCCTGATGACCGTGCGAACAAGAATCGACGTATGGAAGGGAACCCTGTTAATGGAGGTGGATAGTGAGGTTATACACTTTAATATCTTCAAGGGCATGCAGTTTCCACATGATGATTCCACGGTAAATGCACTGGATATCGTTGACGAAGCAGTGGAGGACGGGCAAGCGCGCATCCAAACTCGCGCACTGCTAGACATATGCGGAGAATCAGCTGAAGATCCCGTCAATGACACTAGCAGTTCACACGGAGCAGAAGATACGAGGTATTCTAATTTTGGTACTGAATTATGTATGACTAACACGGCTGTCTCTTATAACACACAGGAACCAAAGATCACACTCAAACAACTCCCGGAGCACTTGAAGTATGTGTTTTTGGGCGATAATGAGACCAAGCCAGTGATTATAAAAAACCAGTAGGAACCTGCACAAGAAGCGCGCCTGGTGGAAGTCTTGCGCAAGAACAGGCGCGCGATTGGATGGATGTTGGATGAATTGCGCAGAATCAGTCCGGACGTGTGCATGCATCGAATTTTGTTAGAAGATGGCGCAAAACCATGCAGAGATGCCCAGCACAGACTTAACCCTACCATGATGGAAGTTGTGCAAAAGGAGATCATTAAGTTGCTCGACGCTGGAATCATTTATCCGATCTTCGATAGTAAGTGGGTTAGTCCGATCCATGTTGTCCCAAAGAAAAGAGGAATCACGGTAGAGGAAAACGCAGCAGAAGAACTGATAAGTCACTTTCATATGATATTTTATGTCCTTTACACTATGCTTGTTTGTATATTTTCTCGTATAAGATTACGCTTTTTGTGTAGTTTTATATTTCAGGGAATAAATGGACCATAAGTTGAAAACGAGCTAAAAGGCCATACTTTAGAGCATTATACCGGAAAAGGCAGTTTCGACCTTTGCTGCTTCGTAAGGATGCCGAGAATGATTTACTGATCGGATGGAAACGAACTTTATATGGATGGAAATATAATTCAAAGGGCTACAACTCTCTAGTTTACCTCAACTTCAGATTCGTAATGAAAGATAGTCAAAAACGAGTTGCAAGAAGAAACAGTGCCACTGCAAACTGCAGAATATATTTTATGCGAGATTTTAGGGATAAATATAGAAATCTTAGATTATCTATTTCCTAGTTGGAACTTAGAAATCTAAGATTATCTATTTCCTAGTTTGAACTTAGGAATCTAAGATTATCTAACTTAGAAATCTTGACTCGTGTCGGCGAACTCAAGTTCCTAGCAGATTTCTATGTAGTTGACATGAACAAGCCGAATACGGAAGCAAGAGAATCCTGTGTTGCTTGGCCGACCATTCATGAGGACCGCGCAAGTGTGGATTGATGTCGGAAAAGGTATGGTGACATTACAAGATAAGAAGCACATACTCAGGTTAGATGTCATCAACAGGATCAGCTATCAGAGGAACCATTGGTAAATGATCGGGTAAACAAGGCACCAATACCCAAGCATTCTGAGATGATGCGCGCCAGCCAGAAGACTATGCCTTTGGCGCGCCAGAACAATATAAAGAATAAGCCACCTGATAAGAGGAGCAGAGAGCGAAGCCGAGAGCAACACGATACTTGGGAACAGCATCGGAACGCAGATATGGTGCGCAGGATGATCATGCAGAATAGGGCTGCACGACTCAAGGACGCGTGAGAGCTACATTGCGCACAGTCTGGCGCACACACAAGGAGTAACACGCGAGACTTCGCGTTTTCTATTACTCTTCCCTCCGATCATATTAATTACGATTTATCTACTAATATTAATTCATTTGAATTTTTGCCATGCAGAAAAGATGATAACACGAAAGGAGGCAAATGTTCAAGTGTGGGGGAGGTAAACCGTGCGCTATGAGTGCACATTTGCGTCGAGCTAACGACGTTAAACAAAGCACTCGTCGGAAGGTACTCCGACAAACTTAACTTAGAATATTTTCCTTTGTTTTGTGTGAGTTTAGTTTTAGTTTTGCTTAGTTTTAGTTTAGTTTTAGTTTTAGGTTAGTTTTTAATTTTGGGCCCAAGTTAGTTTTGGGTCATGCATGCATGTGGGCTTTTTGTACTATAAATATGTGATGAGGGGTTCATTTTGTGTCACTTCTTATTTTTCACTTATCTCTAAACACAAAAACCCAAACCACCACCGCCGACCACCAACAGCCGCCGCATCGCCGCCGCGCCAAAGCCCAGATTCGCACAATCTTTTGCAGAACTGTAGATCTCGACAGAGGTAATTCGCTCATCAAACCTGGTTTAATTCCGAGTAATTTTGCTAGTTCAATTCAGTAGAAAGGAGTCCGGCCAGATCTGGGTCTTGCTCGCGCGTGACAGGACACGCGCGCCAGTTTGATATTTTTGAGTATTATTTGCTGCATACAATGTCTATCTGTGTGGATCAATCGGAAAAACTGGATTTTGAGATCAAATATAGGATGTACAGTAGGTGTGAAGTGTTGCCTACGGTGTTTGTTGACGCGGATTTTCTTCGAGAGATGGGTATCTATGATGAAGTGCATGCGGCATTTGCCGCGACTGGATGGGCATCGTTCATGGAACTCAGCTCGGATACTGACGTGGAGGATACATTGGAGTTCCTCGCGTCGTATGAGGGTTTAGCTGATCGGATTCGGTACCGCCACAGGGGCGTGTACTACGAAGCCGCGCCATCACAGTTTGGCGCAGTCATGGGACTCGCGCGCATGCCTGGCGCGCAAGTGGATGAACACACAGACCAGGAGGCATGGGATGACTGGACTGACGGCAGCAAGCCGTACGCTGGAGGAAGAAGCCTCGGAACAGAATTATTGGATCCAAAGATATTCTACATGCAGAGGCTAATCTCCCACTCGATTCTAGGGCGCTACAATGGATCACAGCGCCCGGGGCTTATGGATATGGAGATCCTTAAGGGTCTCTACTATGGGAAGAAGGTGCGCTACACGCGCCTGCTCACCAACTACTGGGAAACAGGTGAGCATGAAGGGCCCACTGCTTTGTGGAGGACTAATCACGCATTTCCTGCGTGCGCTGCATATGGAGCCCTGGCTAGAAGATCACACTATTGTACGGGCTGAGTATCTGACGCGCCAGAAGATGCGTCTGTATAAGGGGATCAAGATTCGCGCGGATGGAACCGCGTATTGGAGCTACAGGCCTGGGCTGGAAAACATCAGGGCTGCGCCATAGGTTGTGGCGCAAGAGCCAGTGGCGCCCAGAAGGAGCAGGCGCAGATCAGAGCGAGCGCGGGCCGAGTCCAGCGCACAAAGCAGTCGCGCATATGTTCAGATGGATGAGCGCTGGGTGTTCAACGCCCAGCGAGTAATGGAGTATGTGGCACCACAAGGTGCCAACTTGGACATGACGCCGCCCAGAGGTTGGCACGCCGGAGACCCGATACCGGAAGAGTATGCGCTGGAGGGCGAAGACCCAATTGAGGAACTCTCCCGCTCGTTTTCCGTTTCATTTTAGACTCTTGTAATCGGTGTCTGAAACAATTTCGGTGGTTGTTTGAACTGTTTGTTTTAAAACACTTGGTTCTAATTATCCTTATGTTTTAAATGGTGTTTTAAATTAATCGGTGCTTTCATTAATTCGGTGGGTGACTATGTTCTGAATTCGGGCTATTTACATGCATGCATTGCTATTGCCGTCTTTACTACTTGTGCATAACGTGAGGACACGTTTTTGTTTAAGTGTGGGGGGTAGTAGTACATTTATCTTAGGAGTAGGATTAAAATTTTTAGTTTTTTTAGTTTAGACAAACCGAATGTGAACACATCTCAAGAGGTAATTACGCGCGAGAAACACTGGCTTGCGCGACCTGTGTGCGTACTCGCGCACCTGTGGTAATTTGTGCTTATATGACATATTCTGAATTTTTGATAATTTTTTCGAATTTTGTGTATTTCTTGAGTGGAATAACGAGGGATGTGGAGTTGATAGAAACGTCCTAGAGAAGCAGTCGACCAAACAGAAGCTTGAGGATCGGTTGTATGGTTATGAGTATTCGTGGAGGTTGGTACTCCGCGGTCAAAGGATAAAAGAGCAAGCTCAGTCACGCAAATGCCGAAGGCGGAAACCCTAATGGCGTGACGAGACGGGAAAACAGACCGTCTTCGCTGAAGTTAGTTGCTCAGGAAGGGGCGCGCGGTTGCAAACGCGTGACCTGACTTGCGCGCGACTGACCAGAAGCGAGAGCGAGGCGTGGTTCCATAGCTGCTATCCGAAGGCCATGATTGGAAACCGTTCTAGGGAAGAATCAAAATCCGGACCAGAAAGAAGTATTCAATTCAAAGTTAAAGCTCAAAAGGCCGAAACAATGAAAAGAAGAAAAGTGTGCAACAAAAGTATCAGATGTCCGAGAAACAAACAGAGAAGCGTCAAAGACGTAAAGCTCAGAAACCCTAAGACACGGATCAATCACGTATCAGAGGAAGCGAATACAATTAACCATGCAATCGCAACTCAAGAAGAATTCGGTGACCGGTGCTTGAAAAGGACTATCTCCCAATCATCCGAATTGGTATGCATTCCACAAGAGAGGTAACACAAGGTTTGAATTAATGACTTAAATCAATTTTGTGTTGTATAATCACAGTTGCGCAGGTTGTGTGAGTGGCGCAGACATGTGGCGCAGTAAGTCCAACAATCACGCGTTCATTACACAAAAAGGTAAAGAAGCCGACTTGTTCAGGGACGAACAAGAGTAAGTGTGGGGGATTTGATAGAGCACAGTTGTACGCTACTTTAAGTCCTTTACATTGCTTATATTCTAACATATTTCAGTATAAGATTACGCTTTTGGTGTAGTTTTGTATCTCAGGTTCAAAAGAAGAGTTAGAATAAAAACGCAACAAGAAGGTTGAAATTCAGAGCAAAAGACAGCAACTTGACAACAAAGGACAGAAGACCACTAGCGCGCGAGCACTATGGCGTGCGAGTGAAGGTCGCGCAGAAGACAGCAAAACGATGACGTCAACAGACAGCGAGATATCCGGAGCGATGACGTCATCACGCGCCAAAGATATTTCTAAGTTCGGTTTTTGGGAAGATTACATATTTCCTAAGCTGATTTTTAGAGATAATGAAGATTTCCTACAGATATCCTTGCCTAAATATTCATGGAAATCCTAGGAGGCAGGACTATAAATACAAAGCTTCATGGAAATCACACGCATGCACGCAGAAGGGACCAGACGGCTCAGAGCAGAATTCCAACTTAGCCGTGCGTGCGAGCTATCACGCGAGCCTATCGACGCACCACATCAGATTTTTCTTGTTATTTTAGTTGTCATATAATTATTCTTGAGATGTATTCATTCAGTATGAGTAGCTAAACTCACTGAACTCAGTATGGATTTGAATCTATGAATGACATGTTTTGAGGTTTTGTTCTTAAATCGCATGATAAGTTTAGTATTATTATTCCGAACTCAATTGCATGATAATTAGGTTTGACAATTAAGTGAAGCCTTGCACCGCAGACTTAGTTGTAGAATCTATTATCTATGGTTAAACTATCAGAAGTACGTGACTGTGAATGATAGGAGTAACACTAGAATAGCCAGTACCTACCTTGACCGGATTCGTTATTGACTAGACTAGGTTGAATAATAATATCATACGGACTTTGACCGGAATGTATGTGTAGGTTATTAAGCTGTGACAGGACCTTAACCTACGTGAACAGTTTATCCTGTATCTTTAGTGACCAAGGATAAACATAGAAATTCATAGTGAAGAATCTGAACCGAGCTCATCTCTTGCATCTTTATTTACATCTTTTATACTTGCTGTCTGTGTGTGCGCTAGTTGTACTTGCGCAACAGTTTTCTTTTCTTTTAATTGTTACTCACAACCCCAGTTTTAGATTGTAGATTAAAAAGGAGATTTCTCACCGTTCCCTGTGGATTCGACCCCAGCTTGCCAATACTATACTAGTAAGGAGAGTCGGGACAAATTTGCAGCACTCAACGACGTGCTCGTCAAATTTGCACAAGCATCAACATTATTTTTAAAATTTGACGAGTACGTCGTTGAGTGCTGCAAATTTGTCCCGACTCTCCTTACTAGTATAGTATTGGCAAGCTGGGGTCGAATCCACAGGGAACGGTGAGAAATCTCCTTTTTAATCTACCATCTAAAACTGGGGTTGTGAGTAACAATTAAAAGAAAAGAAAACTGTTGCGCAAGTACAACTGGCGCACACACAGACAGCAAGTATAAAAGATGTAAATAAAGATGCAAGAGATGAGCTCGGTTCAGATTCTTCACTATGAATATCTATGTTTATCCTTGGTCACTAAAGATACATGATAAACTGTTCACGTAGGTTAAGGTCCTGTCACAGCTTAATAACCTACACATACATTCCGGTCAAAGTCCGTATGATATTATTATTCAACCTAGTCTAGTCAATAACGAATCTGGTCAAAGTAGCTACTACCTATTCTAGTGTTACTCCTATCATTCACAGTCACGTACTTCTGATAGTTTAACCATAGATAATAGACTCTACAACTAAGTCTGCGGTGCAAGGCTTCACTTAATTGTCTAACCTAATTATCATGCAATTGAGTTCGGAATAATAATACTAAACTTTATCATGCAAATTAAGAACAAAACCTCAAAACATATTATTCATAGATTCAAATCCATACCGAGTTCAGTGAGTTTAGCTACTCATACCGAATGAATACATCTCAAGAATAATTATATGACAACTAAAATAACAAGACAAATCTGATGTGGTGCGTCGGCAGGCTCGCCGGAATTCTGCTCTTCTCTCTCCTGCGCCGTGTCCAACTCTCTAAGTACGCACACGGTCTCGCCTCTAGGGCGGATGGATGGCTGCATGTCTCTAGCTTTGTATTTATATGCTTCATCTAGGATTCCTAAATTCAAACTAGGAAAGAGATAATCTTTGATTTCTAAAATAGATAATCTTAGATTTCTAAGTTGGATAATCTTAGATTCCTAAGTTCAAACTAGGAAATAGATAATCTTAGATTTCTAAGTTCCAACTAGGAAATAGATAATCTAAGATTTCTATATTTATCCCTAAAATCTCGCATAAAATATATTCTGCAGTTTGCAGTGGCACTGTTTCTTCTTGAAACTCGTTTTTGACTATCTTTCATTACGAATCTGAAGTTGAGGTAAACTAGAGAGTTGTAGCCCTTTGAATTAGCTTTCCGTCCATATAAAGTTCGTTTCCATCCGATCAGTAAATCATTCTCGGCATCCTTACGAAGGAGCAGAGGTCGAAACTGCCTTTTCCGGTATAATGCTCTAAAGTATGGCCTTTTAGCTCGTTTTCAACTTATGGTCCATTTATTCCCTGAAATATAAAACTACACAAAAAGCGTAATCTTATACGATAAAATGTACAAACAAGCATAGTGTAAAGGACATAAAATATCATATGAAAGTGACTTATCAAATCCCCCACACTTACTCTTGTTCGTCCCTGAACAAGCTGGCCTCCTTACCTCTTGTGTAATGTACGCGTGAGTAATGGACTTACTGCGCCACATGCCTGCGCCACTCACATAACCTGCGCAAATGTGACTATATAACACAAAACTGATTTTAGTAATTAATTCAAACCTTGTGTTACCTCTCTTGTGGAATGCATACCAATTCGGATGATTGGGAGATAGTCCTGTTTAAGCACCGGTCACCGAATTCTTCGTGATTCGCAATTGTATGGTTACTCGTATTCTCTTTCTCTGATACATGATTGATTCACGTCTTAGGGTTTCTGAGCTTACGTCTTTGACGCTTCACTTTTTGTTCTCGGACAGTTTGATACACACTTTGTTGTACGATTTCTTCTTTTCATTGTGTCGGCCTTTTGAGCTTTAACTTTGAATTGAATACTTCTTTCTAGTCCGGATCTTGATTCTTCCCTAGAATGGTTTCCAATCATGGCCTTCGAATAGCAGCTATGGAACCACGCCCCGCTCTCGCTTTTGGCCAGTCGCGCGCAAGTCAGGTCACGCGTTTCCAACCGCGCGCCCCTTCCCGAGCAACTAACTTCAGCGAAGACGGTCTGTTTTCCCGTCTCGTTACGCCATTAGGGTTTTCGCCTTTAGGCATCTGCGTGACTGAGCTTGCTCTTATTCCTTTGACCACGGAGTACCAACCTCCACGAATACTCATAACCATACAACCGATCCTCAAGTTTTTGTTCGGTCGACTGCTTCTCTAGGACGTTTCTATCAACTCCACATCCCTCGTTATTCCACTCAAGAAATACACAAAATTCGAAAAAATTATCAAAAATTCAGAATATGTCATATAGGCACAAATTACCACAGGTGCGCGAGTGCGCACACAGGTCGCGCAAGCCAGTGTTTCTCGCGCGCAATTACCTCTTGAGATGTGTTCATATTCGGTTTGTCTAAACCAAAAAAAAAAATGTAATAAAAAAATGAAATTTTTTAATCTATCCTACTCCTAGATAAATATACTACTATCCCCCCACACTTAAACAAAAACGTGTCCTCACGTTATGCACAAGTAGTAAAGAAGGCAATAGCAATGCATGCATGTAAATAGCTAAGTTATCTAAAAAAAAACAAAAAATCCTAATGCAACTAAAACGTGTAAAGTAAAGTGACGGGTTACCTCCCGACAAGTGCCTTTGTTTAACGTCGTTGGCTCGACATTACCTTGCGCAGACTACGGCGCACCAGTGTTCTCCCCCACACTTGAATTTTTGCCCTTTTTTGTTATCAGCTTTGTTCCTGCATGGCAAATATTCAAGTGCATAATTAGAATCAGTGCTTAACTGTGAGTAATTAGAATCAGTGCTTAACTGGGAGTTAGTGACATCAAAACCATAATAAAAGTTTGGAATGAAAAGGTTCAAATCTGTTGATGTCCCGCAAGTCAAAGTGCGCGTTCGCACTCGCTCACGAGCTTCTCTCGAACCATGGTGTACTCGCGCACCAACTGGCGTGCGACTTGGCTCATTCAGCTCCAAAGGTTCGTCCAGATCAAACTTTTGATCATATTTCAGACCACTTTTAACAATATCGGGCAGAGTCTTTCCTTTACCCTTGAAGTAATAATCAGAGTGGTATATCGGTTCCTTGAGCACAACCACAAGTTTTTGCGCATCAGACGGTACAAGCTCATTCGCAACAATTAATTCATTAAATGCTCCAATGTACCTCTCATCTGCTGGCATCGATTCAGCGTGCTCTTCAATAATCTCCTCATCCGAATCTGCTGAATCCACTAGATGCGCCTCAGTTGCACGCTTTCCAGTGCGCGTGTGACAGCTGGCGCACTTGATGTCTCCTTGTCTGACCTGAGTATCTCTGTATTGACCCGTTTTGAGAAGAGGTTCTTCTTGCTTTCCTGTGCTCCATGATTTCAATTATGCTAGCGGAGATCTCTGTCAGCTGATTTTCAATGAGAGTGAAACGCTTGTCGTTTTGCTCTTCGTTCTTGCGTATGGTTTCTGCCAGCTGTCCGACTATGTCCTCCAGAGACCTTCTTGGTTGCTGATTGTATTGTGCTGGTCCTTCAGTGTATCTGTGCAGTGAGTGGTATGAAGCAGCTGGCGCGAAAGGTCGCGCGCCAGTTGCAGCGTAAGGTTGCGCGCGCCAGTCAGCGCGCGGTCTGTGGAAGTTCTGATCCGCTCTCCAACTGAACCCATTCTCAGCAGCAAACATCTCTTTTATGGTGCGTCGAACTACTGGTTGCGCAGGAATGCGCGCGACATATGGTGGCGCACAAGCATCAACGTTATTTTGAATCTGGACCTTATTCCTCAATGCCGCATCAGCCATGCTTTGCTCAAAATCTCTCTGAACCTCCCTTCTGATGGCATCCAATTCTGCGGGGTTCAGTCTAGCAAACAAGTTCTCGACATTGCGCGCTGGCGCATCTGGTGTGTTATCCATTCGTCTACCGATCACGCTGTTCTCACCTCTAACTTCCATGCAAAAGCAAAAACAACAGCGAGATTAAACGTAACTAATTTTTTTGGATTTTTATATAAGAAAAAAAAAGTAAATAACAAAGAAAAAGAAAAGAAAAGAAAACTTCTCTAGCCGCTCCCCGGCAACGGCGCCAAAATTTGACGAGCACGTCGTTGAGTGCTGCAAATTTGTCCCGACTCTCCTTACTAGTATAGTATTGGCAAGCTGGGGTCGAATCCATAGGGAACGGTGAGAAATCTCCTTTTTAATCTACAATCTAAAACTGGGGTTGTGAGTAACAATTAAAAGAAAAGAAAACTGTTGCGCAAGTACAACTGGCGCACACACAGACAGCAAGTATAAAAGATGTAAATAAAGATGCAAGAGATGAGCTCGGTTCAGATTCTTCACTATGAATTTCTATGTTTATCCTTGGTCACTAAAGATACATGATAAACTGTTCACGTAGGTTAAGGTCATGTCACAGCTTAATAACCTACACATACATTCCGGTCAAAGTCCATATGATATTATTATTCAACCTAGTCTAGTCAATAACGAATCCGGTCAAGGTAGTTACTGGCTATTCTAGTGTTACTCCTATCATTCACAGTCACGTACTTCTGATAGTTTAACTATAGATAATAGATTCTACAACTAAGTCTGCGGTGCAAGGCTTTGCTTAATTGTCTAACCTAATTATCATGCAATTGAGTTCGGAATAATAATACTAAACTTATCATGCGATTTAAGAACAAAACCTCAAAACATGTCATTCATATATTCAAATCCAAACCGAGTTCAGTGAGTTTAGCTACTCATACTGAATGAATACATCTCAAGAATAATTATATGACAACTAAAATAACAAGACAAATCTGATGTGGTGCGTCGGCAGGCTCGCGTGACAGCTCGCGCGCACGATCTCGCCGGAATTCTGCTCTTCTCTCGCCTGCGCCGTGTCTAGCTCTCTAAGTACGCACACGGTCTCGCGTCTAGGGCGGATGAATGGCTGCATGTCTCTAGCTTTGTATTTATATGCTTCATCTAGGGTTCCTAAATTCAAACTAGGAAAGAGATAATCTTTGATTTCTAAAATAGATAATCTTAGATTTCTAAGTTCCAACTAGGAAATAGATAATCTAAGATTTCTATATTTATCCCTAAAATCTCGCATAAAATATATTCTGCAGTTTGCGGTGGCACTGTTTCTTCTTGAAACTCGTTTTTGACTATCTTTCATTACGAATCTGAAGTTGAGGTAAACTAGAGAGTTGTAGCCCTTTGAATTATCTTTCCATCCATATAAAGTTCGTTTCCATCCGATCAGTAAATCATTCTCGGCATCCTTACGAAGCAGCAAAGGTCGAAACTGCCTTTTCCGGTGTAATGCTCTAAAGTATGGCCTTTTAGCTCGTTTTCAACTTATGGTCCATTTATTCCCTGAAATATAAAACTACACAAAAAGCGTAATCTTATACGATAAAATGTACAAACAAGCATAGTGTAAAGGACATAAAATATCATATGAAAGTGACTTATCAAATCCCCCACACTTACTCTTGTTCGTCCCTGAACAAGCTGGCCTCCTTACCTCTTGTGTAATGTACGCATGAGTACTGGACTTATTGCGCCACATGCCTGCGCCACTCACATAACCTGCGCAAATGTGACTATATAACACAAAACTGATTTCAGTAATTAATTCAAAGCTTGTGTTACCTCTCTTGTGGAATGCATACCAATTCGGATGATTGGGAGATAGTCCTGTTTAAGCACCGGTCACCGAATTCTTCTTGATTCGCAATTGTATGGTTACTCGTATTCGCTTTCTCTGATAGATGATTGATTCGCGTCTTAGGGTTTTTGAGCTTACGTCTTTGACGCTTCACTTTTTGATCTCGGACAGTTTGATACACACTTTGTTGTACGATTTCTTCTTTTCATTGTGTCGGCCTTTTGAGCTTTAACTTTGAATTGAATACTTCTTTTTAGTCCGGATCTTGATTCTTCCCTAGAACAGTTTCCAATCATGGCCTTCGAATAGCAGCTATGGAACCACGCCCCGCTCTCGCTTTTGGCCAGTCGCGCGCAAGTCAGGTCACGCATTTGCAACCGCGCGCCCCTTCCTGAGCAACTAACTTCAGCGAAGACGGTCTGTTTTCCCGTCTCGTCACGCCATTAGGGTTTTCGCCTTCGGCATCTGCGTGACTGAGCTTGCTCTTATTCCTTTGACCACGAAGTACCAACCTCCACGAATACTCATAACCATACAACCGATCCTCAAGTTTCTGTTCGGTCGACTGCTTCTCTAGGACGTTTCTATCAACTCCACATCCCTCGTTATTAGGGATGCACATTCGGTCTGGACCGGACCGAACCGGACCGAAATATTCGGTCCGGTCCGGTCCTCCCGACCGAATTATTTATAGAAAAGGGACCGAAGACCGAACCGGACCGAACCGATTCGGTCTGGTCCAAATTCGGTCCGGTCCGGTCTAAGACCGAATAATCCCTGTTGAAATTAATTCCGCGGACCCTTAAGGATTTCTTTCCGCGAACCCTTAATAATTAATTTAATTATTAAGGGTCCGCGGAAAAAAATCCTTAAGGGGCCGCGGACCGTGATCCCACATCGCCGAACGTTAAGGAAATGAGTACAGAAAGGTGAATAAAATGCGAACGAATTCTTCCAGAATTTCACACCTTTCTTGAGCTTAATTTGAGTTCGAGAAATCAAGCTCGATTTGAGCTCGATTTTTCAATTTTTTTTTTGAGAAAAACGAGTTTTATTGAGCTTGAGTGGAACTTAAAATATTTTTAGTAGGTTTGATAGATTGGACTTAATTCGAGCTCTAATCGGGCTTAAATCGAGTTCGAGCTATAAACAATTCGGTCCTCGGTCCGGACCGAATATTTGTTGGGACCGAACCGGACCGGACCGAAAACCGAAAATTGAAAATTTTAGGACCGAGGACCGAACCGAATCGGTTCGGTTCGGACCGAAAACCGAAATTTCGGTCCGGTCCGGTCCGGTTTTCCGGTCCGGACTGAGTTTTGTGCATCCCTACTCGTTATTCCACTCAAGAAATACACAAAATTCGAAAAAATTATCAAAAATTCAGAATATGTCATATAGGCACAAATTACCACAGGTGCGCGAGTGCGCACACAGGTCGTGCAAGCCAGTGTTTCTCACGCGCAATTACCTCTTGAGATGTGTTCATATTCGGTTTGTCTAAACCAAAAAAAAAACGAAATAAAAAAACAAAAAATTTTAATCTATCCTACTCCTAGATAAATGTACTACTAAGAACTGGTACCCAAAAGAATACAGACTGGATGGCGCATGTGCATAGACTACCGGAAGCAGAATGCAGCGACGCGCAAGGATCACTTCCCCCTGCCATTCATAGATCAGATGCTTGACCGATTGGCAGGTAAACCGCATTACTGTTTCTTGGATGGATTTTCAGGGTATAATCAAATTCCCATAGCTGCGGAGGACCAAGAAAAGACGACATTCACATGCCCTTTCGGTACGTTTGCTTTTCAGCGCATGTCTTTTGGATTATGTAACGCGCTAAGTACGTTCCAAAGGTTAGTATTGAGTATATTCTCGGACATGTTGGGATCATGCATTGAAGTATTTATGGATGATTTTACGATCCATGTTAACACGTTTGATGCATGTTTAGATAGTTTAGATAAAGTTTTGAAACGTTGCATGTCTAAAACCGTGGTGCTTAATTATGAAAAGTGTCACTTCATGGTCACGCATGGAGTGGTGCATGGCCATATTGTCTCAAGGGAAGGTTTAAAGGTAGATAAGGCAAAGATCGACCTTATTGCTAGCTTGCCATACCCTACTACTGTTAGAGAGATTAAATCCTTTTCAGGGCACGCTGGATTTTATAGACGTTTCATTAAGGACTTTTCTAAAGTATCAACTCCTTTGTCTAACCTCCTGCAGAAGGATGTGGTGTTTGATTTCACAGATGCTTGCCGCGTAGCGTTTGACGCGCTGAAACGCGCACTAACTTGCGCGCCAATAATGCAAGCGCCAGACTGGAACCTGCCATTCGAACTGATGTGTGATGCGAGCGACTATGCTGTTGGTGCGGTACTTGGCCAGCGCAAGGATAAGAGGCGTCACGCGATTTATTATGCGTCGCGCACGTTGGACCCAGCGCAGCGGAATTATACTACTACTGAAAAGGAACTCTTAGCTATTGTTTTTTGCCCTAAAAAAATTCCGTGCATACATATTAGGATTCAAAGTCATCATATTCACGGATCACGCGGCACTGAGGTATTTGAAGACTTTGGAGTGAAGATCAAGCATCCACATCTCCCATACAACTCTAGTTTGCAATTAATTTCATGTTTTCATACATTTCTATTGTTGTTGCTTTCATTTCTAGCATGAGTAGTGAGTAGTGATTGGTTAGGAATCCATAGGATCCCTAGGTTGCATGCATGTATTTGGATGATGATTAATTTGTTATGCAATGAAATTTGATGTGAATTTTGTGCATTGGCTACATCAATTATATGTTGCACATTATGTGTTTGTTAAAATGCTTAAGTGCAATTAATTGAACCTAATCAATGATATATGCAATGAAAGTTGATATTAAGTTGATTAGAAAGCCTTGCATGAATAATCTACCTTGATCTTGACATGAAAGTGTAGGATTGAGTAAGATGACTAGTTTACTTGACCTAGGTGATGTTAACTCTCCCAATAGATTGAGAAATTGAGGGAGAGTCCATTGCCTAAGGGAGGCCAGTAGATTGAAAGATTGAGGCCTCCATATAGGTGAATCTCTTAGTCCTAAGGATGGAATGAAAGTAGAATTTAGGATTAATGTTCATAAATAAACTTGTCTAACCAAGTTCTATTCATTTAATGTTGCATGATTGATTGTCATCTCCTTAAATGCTAAAGCCTAGGGACCATAGATCCTTAATCATTTTAGTTTGCATTTTAATCTTTCGAAATATCACAACCTTTTACCAATTCCCTCAACTTTTATGTTAGGCAAACTCTTAAGTAGTTAAAACTAGTTGATTAATTCTAAACTCATCTCTAGGGAATCGACTCTAGGTTACCTAGATCTATAAATTTTGTTTGCCTTGTTAGGACATTTAAATCTCCACTATATTACACACGTCACTGGCGCGTAAGGTCAGGCGCCAGCTGGAGCGTTAGGTTGCGTGCGCCGGTCAGTGCGCGGTCTTTGGAAATTCTACTCCACTTTCCAACTAAACCCGTTCTCAGCTAACCCGAACATAGGCTGTCTGACGAGCACGTCGTTGAGTGCTGCAAATTTATCCCGGCCCTCCTACTAGTATAGTCTTGGTAAGCTGGGGTCGAATCCACAGGGAACGTGAGAAGTCGTCTTTTATCTACAACTAAGATTGAGGTTTGTGAGTTAAACAAGTAAAGAAAAGAAAACAGGAGCGTGAGTATACTGCAAATTTCAATTTTTGTTTATATTTAAGTTTTCAGTTTAAAGTATAATATTAATATTATATTTTATCTACATATGAATCTGATAGAGAAGACTCATTAACTTTTGCAATAAAGTTAGGGTAGATAATCATAAGGTTATGGGTTCCATTTTGGACTTAGGGTTCATTTTATTTGTTTTCAAATATATCATTATTTAACTTTATAAATAATCCGGTCCGAACCGGGTCCGACACGAAACCTGATCCGATGATCGACCCGGAAAAATCCGGTGCGAATGAATTTTGTGCATCCCTAGTTATATAACCATTACTATACAATTACAATAATATTACATTTGTACCAAATTAGCCTTCTTTTGAAATTATCTATTATTTTTATTCGAATATTATTTCACAGTTGCAAATTCTCGCCGGTGGAGTTTAATGATCAGGCTCTCTCAAGTTCCATATTTGGACGCCTTCGAGACCTTGAATAACACCTCATGTAGCAATCTGCCAAAAGATAGTTTAATTACAATAAAATCCATTAAGTTTTAACTTGTCCATATTGCGTACCTTGATGCGGAAGCTTTAAACTTCTAACATAATCCGTTACATAATAAATAATTAACATGAAACGACAAACCTGAATTGTGTACGTAGTACACCGGGTTGGTGCTTCCAGCCTAGCCGGATGTCCTTATTCAACACACTGCTGAGAGTCATGGATTATTGAGAACATTACGGTAGACCGGGGACCATAACCCCTAATTATAGATGTACACTAGCATTTATAAACGAGATAATTATCAAATCCGTCTCTCAAAGATATTGATAATTATCTCTATGGTATCTACACAGGATATTCCCATGACTATAATAATCACACCAAAATCTTAACCATTATTTGATCACTAAAATTGATAGATTTAACTTTAATAATAGCATATTTAAATATTCGATAAATATTACGGTCCCATAATGAATATTTAATAAAATATTCTAGCAATATCCCACTGGACCGAATATGCAATCGAATATCCACATAACTGAAGCGTGCATAAAAATGCTATTATTTTAAGGTGTGATCCGAACAATCCGGTCCATTAACTATGCTAACATAGGATCAAGGCAGCCTTCGTAATCGAATTTCGTTACTGGACCGAGCTTGTCCTGTATGCTAACACAGTTAAACGACATGGATCAATCATGGGTGTGTAGCATGGAAATTACATGCAATGTGATCAGCACGTGCCTATTTCCAACTGGTCCCAATGCGAGATCAACTGAACCTACCAGAGTGTACAGTGCAACCTTATTCTGCAGAACTTAATACAAATGCATGCATCAAGCTTTGTATAACAAAGAGCAACATAATACAAACTCCCACTGAATCCGGATATCAATTGAGACGTCTCTCAAAAGATCTTAGTTAACTTAAGTGGCGCCACAATGGAGTTTAACACTGAATGCTCTATATTATTCTTTCACTCTGTACTTTATATTCACAACAAAGAATCTGAATTCAATGATCTTTCACACTGATTATTCTAAGTTGTAAACTGAACATGATTAGGTCAACATTACTAAATAACTGAATAATCTTTAATCTTATCGGAAGTATTAATGTGATAGTGACTTTAACCATATTCCTTAATTGATGCCTTTTAATTTGCTAGTCTAGTGCTGACGTAGACAAACTAAGATTTATAAGAAATCATGTAGGGCATCATCATAAGCGATCTCGACTTTCTGGACATCCGTTAGTGAGCATATCTCCTTAGTATTCTCTTACTTTAAATTCAATTCTGAATTCCTAAAATACTTTGCACACCATGTGATATACTAAACAGGTCATGCATTAAGAATAAAACCTCAAAACATATAATTCATAGATTAAAGTCCAAACTGAATTCAGAAAGTTAGCTAGACATGCTGAACATATTCATCTCAAAATTCATATAAAAACAACAAGTAGAAATTCTATAGTCTGGTGCACGCGTCGTCAGTGCGAGTCACAGTCTTGCGCCGGCAGATTTCTGATCTGCCCTTCTAATCCGCTCTGAGCTCCTCTTCTACGCAAATATTTACATTTCTCGTGATTTCCTGGTAGCTGCATATTTATACTCTTGCCTTCTAGGGTTTCCACGAATAATTAGGCAAGAGAATATATCCTTATCACTAAAAATCAGCTTTGGAAATATCTTTATCTCTAAATTCCAGACTTAGAAATATTCTTTGCGCGTGAGAGTCATCGCTCCAGATATTTCGCTGATTGCTGACGTCATCGTTTTGCTCTGCTCTTGCGGGACCCATACTCGCGCCCTGCACTGCTCGCGCACTAGTTGGTCTTTAGCTCTTTGTCACTTTGTTGTCTTTTGTTCCGAGATTCAGCCTTCTTGTTGCACTTTTGTTCTAACTTTTCTTATCAACCTGAGATACAAAACTACACCAAAAGCGTAATCTTATACTTAAATATGTTAGAATCTAAGCAGTGTAAAGGATTCAAAATAGCATACAAAAGTGCTCTATCACTGTCCTTGCCTAGCTTGTCCACTGTTCCTCCCTCCTATAGCATTTTCATCACCTTGTTCCTTGAAGAGGGTGGTACATGCGTCGGTTTGATTATCGATTGAGTTACAAAACTTGCACGGTCTAATCTCAGCAGTCTGCTTCATCATTATTCTTTGCATCATATCCTTCAGCTCCTTGATTTCTACCGTGACATCCACTTGATGCAAAGAACGCGCGCGGTTATTCTCTAGGGACACTTGATATCTGACCTGGTCCGCCGTGTCCTCAATCAGCTTCCATACATCCTCCGGATACATATTCCTCACATTGCCTCCTGTGCAAGCATTCAGCAGTCTAGGTTCCATCTCAGCTAGTCCGTTGAGGAAATTCTCTATCAACACGTGTTGCGGGAGTCCGTGGTTGTAGCAAATCGCTTCAAGTTCCCTGAACTCATAGTACTCTGATAGTGACTCCCCATGCAGCTGCTTAGGGGCGGCCCAAGTCCTTGTGGATCAGGTGCTAGCCCCATTAGCCATTGTCTCGCTGAATCACATAATGAGAATGGGTGATAAGTGTTCAAATATGCAAATATTTGTACACTTCTTGCGCTTAATTCTTGTTTGTTCTCGATTATTTTGTAAAGAATTGATACTTCTTATGCTCATTTTAGGATTTATTCAAGAAGTATAATCATGGAGCTATAAAGTGCAAAAGAGAGCGAATTCAAGACAAAAGTGCACAAAAGAAGCCATAGAAGACTACTTGTCCGAGTTGAGCAAGGAGATCCTCGGTCAAACAAGGAGGTCCTTGGCCAAGCAAGGAAGTCATTGGTCGAGCTAGAAGGTCCTAGGCCGAGCAAGGATGTGAAAGGAAGGTTGCTCGGCCGAGCAACACATCAAAACTGATACTTTCGAACTCAGAAGACTCCTGCTCGACCGAGAATATTGTCAGCTCGGCCAGGTACATAAGAGTTCAGACCAGGCCACCCTTGTTCGGCTGAGCAGGCCTTGAGACAGCTCTTTGCTCTCCCGAGCAGTGTGATAAAATTGATACATCAAAAGTCAGTAGCATCTGCTCAGCCAAGGTAAAATCCTGCTCGACCGACCAAATAGGCTGCTCGACCAAGGAAGCTGAACTCTGCCGAGGACACTTGAGGCTTGTAATACTCTTGCTTGACCGGGCAAGGAGGCTGCTCGGACAAGCTGTTTCAAAACTCAGATTTTACTCCATGGTATAAATAGGGATCTAAGCCATTTTTGGAGTGATCCTTGGAAGTTCAAATACTCTAACATCTAAAAAAGTCCAAGAGATCAAAGGGGAGGAAAGCTTGAAGAATTGAAGATCATCAACATCTCCAAAGCTTTTCTATCTCTAATTTCATTATCATGTTGTTCATTTCCATTTTGAATACTTTGTGTACATTTGTAGTCATGTTAGAGTAGTTGTTCATGTGATTGGGGATCATATGGATCCCCTAGGATTTGGATGATGTTTGTATACTCTTTCTATGCAATTGAATTACATTTTAGTTGAATCTTAGTTGTTGTAGTTACTTGTTCATAATGATGCATGCCAAGTGTTTGACGAAATGCCTAAGTGTGTCAAAGTGAATTAACTTCCTATGATTTGATGACGATTGAAGCCTAGGATGTTAGTAACTATATCAATGTTGCTTTGAGAGTTAATTGTGCGCGAGAGCGACAATTCCTCTTAGTGATAGGCTAGGTTTGGTGTGAGTTTGAGTGCCTTTCCAATAGAGCGAGAGCTTGAGGTTGTGCACTTGAATTCCATGTGATTCAATAGAGCGAGAGCTTGAGAATTGAAACCTTTTAGCGCGTCATCTAATCTCCAAGGATGGAACGAGAGTTGAACTTGGAAGGATGATGCGTAGCCATAAGAATTCAAACTAGTTGTGATTTGTGCTAGTAAATTGAGTGTGTTAACTCTCCTATGTCCTAGGGGTGAAGTAGAAGTCCTTGATTACTTTTCTTTACTTGTTATTAAAACCTATCAAACCTTCAATCTACAATCCCCCCAAACTCTTTTATGTTAAGCAAACTTAGGGAATTCTTAATTAGTTAACTATCACCTCTTCTCTTGGGTTCGACTCGAGGTCACTCGATTTATAAATGTGTTTGATGCATGACTAGGGTAAGTGTTTTCCCATAATACTACCCTAAATTTACACGTCAAAATGGCGCCGTTGCCGGGGAAGAGTTCTTAGATAGTTTTTCTAGTTTTGTTTTACTTTTGTTTGCTTAATTCACTCTATTTTCTTTTTAGTTGTTGTAATTACTTGTTTGAGTGTGATATCTTGCTTGTTTTGTGATATTCTTTACCTACCTTGCTTTCTTTTGATTGCTTGATAGGTAAATTGAAAGTTGGCGAGACTTAAAGCAAGAAGAGCACAAAATCAAGTTTCTACATCAACCACCAATCCCTCCCTCGACCGCCTTCATTTACTTGATAGCTTACATCATTCCTCTATTTCAACATGTGGAATTCACATAGGGAATGTGACATTTGCCATAACTTTGGCCATGATGAATACTCTTGTCCATATGATCAAAGGAACTCTTATGGAGATTATCATGAAGATATGGATTACATGGATGTAATGAAGAAGATGAATATGTTCCTCAAATGGAATTCAATGCTTATAGGAACATAAGCTCCCATGAAGAGTACGAAGATTACCATCCACCCTATTCACCTTATGATTGCATTGAGGAAGTGCCACCACAAGCTCAACAAAGTCAAAGCCAAGAAGCCAATCTTCTTGCATTAATGGAACAAATGGTGGCCAATCAAGCTCAATTCCAAAAGGATAATTTACTCATGTTTGAAAAGATGGAGAAAAGATTCGATGAATTATATGAGTATACCTTGGAGCTCGAAAGACAACTAGCACAAAAAGCACTACAAGAAGTCATGCCACTCTTGGAAGAAGAGGAAGAGGTTCCTACACAAAGAAAGGAGTCAATTGAGCAAATTTCGGACAAGGAGAAGAAGCTACCTCTTCCTAAGCTTGAAGTGTGCGAAGTTGATTTAGCTACGGACTTCTTTAAGCCTCAAATAATATACTTTGAAAGGGAAAAAGAAAGAAAGGATGATATATTGCCTATACTCAAGGTAGAATCCCTCTCAAAGAAAAGAAGAAAAAGGCGAAGAAAAAGAAGAAAGCGTAAGAGTCCAAGAGCAAGGAGAAGAGCTAAGAAGACAAAAGAAATGTCTAAGGTGAAGGATGGTATAGTTGGAGGCAATGCTAATATTGGAAAGAGTCAAAAACAAAAGCCTCCAACAAAAGAAAACATTAATGGGAAGTCGGCGCAACAAATGCACATTCCAAAGCGCGGCAACCCATCACTCACTCCTTACAAAGATGTGAGGAGTCCTTGAGTATTTATTAGCACCACTTAGGAAGGATCCTAGCAAAGGACTTCCTAAGTGTGTTTCTTGGAATGAAAAGCCTCGGCTACGTCTTAGCCAAGACGTTAAACTAGGCTAGTAAGTGTCATTTTCCTTTGCTTTTAATATGACTTGATGATTGAATGTGAAATGTTTGAGATGCTTGTGATTATTGCTTGTTTGCATAAATGATTTAGCACCTACTTAGCTTTTGTGATATGTTTGATACATTTCCTTTGAGCTAAGTGTGGGGTTACCTAGGCTTTAACAACTTGTGTGCATGCTTGCTTGAGCTTCATGTTTGATCTTGGTTGTAAAACTATGCGTGCTTTTGAACTTCATGATGTTTGCCTTCGTTTTAAAGCTTGGATGTGTTGCATGTTTTGGCATAAGTTTGAAACCATCTTGAGAAGCAAGCATTGGAAGCATATTAGTCATCCTTCGCACGAGAGAAGATTATTTACCCTTCTCTTATGCTCTTACTTGATTGCTTAGCGACTAAGCAAATTTTTAAGTGTGGGGTGGGTAGTATGCATGACTTCACACTATGATTTTCACATTTCATCATCATTATACCATCTATGGGCATGACACTTGCTTGACACATCACTTTCATCCTAATTTTTGAAGATTACTTGAAAATAAGTTTGCTAAGCTAAGAATACATTTTTGAAATTACTTGTGATTGTGGATCGTGAAGTTTTCTCATTGATCATAATGCTTTAGGATGATTGAAGTTTCTAACTATTGCATCATTCTTATGAATTGACATCTAGACTAGCTTGAATCATTTGATATAATCATGCTATTTCTTTGCATATTGAATAAGGAGAATTTAGTAGCATATACAAAAAAAAGCATGAAGTATCATAGATTCCTTGCTTGCTCTTAGGTGACTTTAGCTTTAGTTCATAGCTTATGTATTGACTTTGCTTGCCTATGTGCTTGATACTTGATAATTAGACATATTGTCAAGTTTTAAGTGTGGGGTTGACACCAAAAGCTTACTCAAAGAAAAAAATAGAAAAGAAAGTTATGCAAGTGCCGAGGGTTAGGAAGGTAAGTTCCCCCTCGAAAGTACTTGCATGAACTCAAAAAGGAAAATAAATGTTATTCAAGTGCCGGGGGTTAGGAAGGTAAGTTCCCCCTCGAAAGCACTTGAATAAGCAAAAAAAATCAACAATTTAGAAGAAATAAAAGAGAAGCTAGAATGTAAGTCCCCACTTACTCTTGACTTTATGCCTTCCTTACATTTTAGCATGTTTGCAAGTTTTGTCTATGCATTTGCGTGATTGAATAACTTAAGGGATGATCCTTGCATTATTTGTGTGGGCAAGTGAGGATTTTGTGAATGCTTCATCGTGCTTTATCGTCTAAACTCCTCTTCTCTTATGGATTATGGTGTTTAGCCTAAAACTTGAGAATGAGTTTAAGTCATGAGCCTATGGACTTGCCCTTGCAAGCATAGGTGATTGATTAGACAATCCATCATGTGCGCTAGATTCCTCTTTATGATTTATGCATTGGAATGTAGTGAAATGATAAGTATGATGAATGCTAGTTGAGATGTCAAGGCTTTGAATGTTTGCACGTGAAGAATGACACGATTCTTGATAATTTGTGTGACGTGAATAATTTTCACAATTCCATATCTTATTGAGCTTTAAATGAACAAATTCTTGCTTAGCAAACAATTGGTTGTAATGAATTGTTTAATGGATGATTGTGAACGGGATTTGTGAGTACTCCCTCTTGGAAAACTCTCACGAGACTATAACTCGTCCACTAGGGCAGCCTAGGGGTTTAAAGGCTTGATGCATACGCTAAATGCATCCGTGATGCCTACGAAAGTGAGTTAGGAGTAGTGTTAACTTGCATTTTATTTCCTTAGGATTTAGAGTTAGAATGCTAGGATGATTGTTGCATGATCTTCACATCCTTATAACGTGCTAGCTCATTGACACTTCCATATATTTTGAGCATTCATACTTTATCATATATGTGCTTACTTGTTCGGGACGAACAAGGATTAAGCGTGGGGTGTTTGATAAGTGTTCAAATATGCAAATATTTGTACACTTCTTGCGCTTAATTCTTGTTTGTTCTCGATTATTTTGTAAAGAATTGATACTTCTTATGCTCATTTTAGGATTTATTCAAGAAGTATAATCATGGAGCTATAAAGTGCAAAAGAGAGCGAATCAAGACAAAAGTGCACAAAAGAAGCCATAGGAGACTACTTGTCCGAGTTGAGCAAGGAGATCCTCGGTCAAACAAGGAGGTCCTTGGCCAAGAAAGGAAGTCATTGGTCAAGCTAGAAGGTCCTAGGCCGAGCAAGGATGTGCAAGGAAGGTTGCTCGGCCGAGCAACACATCAAAACTGATACTTTCGAACTCAGAAGACTCCTGCTCGACCGAGAATATTGTCAGCTCGGCCAGGTACATAAGAGTTCAGACCAGGCCACCCTTGTTCGGCCGAGCAGGCCCTGAGACAGCTATTTGCTCTCCCGAGCAGTGTGATAAAATTGATACATCAAAAGTCAGTAGCTTCTGCTCGGCCAAGGTAAAATCCTGCTCGACCGAGCAAATAGGCTGCTCGACCAAGGAAGCTGAACTCTGCCGAGGACACTTGAGGCTTGTAATACTCTTGCTTGACCGGGCAAGGAGGCTGCTCGGACAAGGTGTTTCAAAACTCAGATTTTACTCCATGGTATAAATAGGGATCTAAGCCATTTTTGGAGTGATCCTTGGAAGTTCAAATACTCTAACATCTAAAGAAGTCCAAGAGATCAAAGGGGAGGAAAGCTTGAAGAATTGAAGATCATCAACATCTCCTAAGCTTTTCTATCTCTACTTTCATTATCATGTTGTTCATTTCCATTTTGAATACTTTGTGTACATTTGTAGTCATGTTAGAGTAGTTGTACGCGCTAAAAGGTTTCAATTCTCAAGCTTTCTATGCAATTAAATTACATTTTAGTTGAATCTTAGTTGTTGTAGTTACTTGTTCATAATGATGCATGCCAAATGTTTGACGAAATGCCTAAGTGTGTCAAAGTGAATTAACTTCCTATGATTTGATGACTATTGAAGCCTAGGATGTTAGTAACTATATCAATGTTGCTTTGAGAGTTAATTGTGCGCGAGAGCGACAATTCCTCTTAGTGATAGGCTAGGTTTGGTGTGAGTTTGAATGCCTTTCCAATAGAGCGAGAGCTTGAGGTTGTGCACTTGAATTCCATGTGATTCAATAGAGCGAGAGCTTGAGAATTGAAACCTTTTAGCGCGTCATCTAATCTCCAAGGATGGAACGAGAGTTGAACTTGGAAGGATGATGCGTAGCCATAAGAATTCAAACTAGTTGTGATTTGTGCTAGTAAATTGAGTGTGTTAACTCTCCTATGTCATAGGGGTGAAGTAGAAGTCCTTGATTACTTTTCTTTACTTGTTATTAAAACCTATCAAACCTTCAATCTACAATCCCCCCAAACTCTTTTATGTTAAGCAAACTTAGGGAATTCTCAATTAGTTAACTATCACCTCTTCTCTTGGGTTCGACTCGAGGTCACTCGATTTATAAATGTGTTTGATGCGTGACTAGGATAAGTGTTTTCCCATAATACTACCCTAAATTCCACGTCAATGGGAAAGCTCTCAACTTTAATAACTCTAAGTCCTCATTCCCATTGCGCATATTCTCGCAAATAGCCGCAAATTCCCTTACATGCTTGACTGGATTTTCACTAGACATACCGTGGAACTTCGGTATGTAGTGAACAAGCTGGGTCCTCAACTCAAAGTGACCGTCTAGAGGTAGCATGATGCACCAAGTCCGGTCAAAGTAGTGATTAACAAATCCGGTCAACGTAGTGATTAACTATTCTAGCGTTACTCCTATCATTCACTGTCACGTACCGCTGATAGTTTAACAATAGACAATAGATTCTATAATTAAGTCTGCGGGTCAAGGCTTTGCTTAACTATCTAACCTAATTATCATGCAATTGAGCTTGGAGTAATAATATTAAACTTATCATGCAACTAAGATCAAGACCTCAAAACATATTACTCAAAGGTCAGAATCCAAACCGAATTCAGTAAATTAGCTAGACATACTGAATGTATACATCTCAAGGTTTAAAGTTAAACAACTAAAATAACGAGACAAATCTGAATGACGCGTCGCTCCGCTCGCGTCGGAAGCTTGTGCGCACGGCTTTTCGTAGCTAGGTCTGAATTGCGGATGTGGCGACTTGTTGTGATTCCCTGATGCATGGTATTTATATTTCTTGCTTGCTAGGGTTTCCGCAAGAAAATAGGCAAGAAAATATATGGGAATCATCTTTATCTCTAAAAACCAGCTTTAGAAATATCTTTATCTCTAAAAACCAGCTTTAGAAATATTCTTTGCGCGTGATGACGTCATTGCTCGGGATTTGTCGCTGGTTGCTGACGTCATCGCTCCCTCTGCTATGCGCGACTCATTACTCGCGCACTTTACTTCTCGCGCTCTCCTTGGTTTTCTGGTCTTGTTAGCTTGTTGTTCTTTTGTCTGAGATTCAGCCTTCATGTTGCACTTTTGTTCTAACTCTTCTGATAAATCTGAGATATAAAACTACACCAAAAGCGTAATCTAAGCCGTGTAAAGGACTAAAACATCATACAAAAGTGCCATTTTAGGTCCTTTACATTACATGTATTTCTAACATTTTAAGTATAAAATTACACTTTTGGTGTAGTTTTGTATTTCAGGTTCATCAGAGAAGTTAGAATGAAAGAACAACAAAGAAGGCTGAATCCTTAGTGAAAACAACAAGATGACAAGAACCGGACGAACATAGAGGCGCGCGAGAGACGTAGCGTGCGAGTTGTGTCGCGCAAAGGCAAAACGGATGACATTGGCAATTAGCGACAAAGTTGGAAGCGATGATGTCAGCATGCGCGAGAATATTTCCTAAACTGAAATATAGAAGATAAAGATGATTTCCTATATTTTCTTGCCTATTTTATTGCGGAAACCCTAGGGAGCAAGACAATAAATACAAAGCATGAAGGAAATCACAAGGGAGCCGATTTTGAGGAAAGACACGCATAAGCTGCCGGAGCAAGCAGAGTGACGCGCAGACCATATACTTACAATCAGATTTGTTCTTGTTATTTAGTTGTTCACACATAAACTTTGAGATGTATACATTCAACATGTCTAGCTAACTTTTAATGAATTCGGTTTGGACTTTTATCTATGAATGATATGTTTTGAGGTCTTGTATGTAATGCATGATATGTTTAGTATTATTACTCCAAGCTTATTTGCATGATAATTAGGTTAGATAGTTAAGATAAGCCTTGAACCGCAGACTTAATTATTGAATCTATTATTTATTGTTAAACTATCAAAGGTACGTGACTGTGAATGATTAGGAGTGACACTAGAATAGTTAATCACTACTTTGACCGAATTCGTGGTTTATTAGACTAGATCGAGTAATAATATTGATGGGGGTTAACCCAAAAGAGAGGTGAGGGAGTAACACAGAAGTAATTTTATTCTCTGCCTTCAACTCTTATTACATAGCCTTTATATAGGCTGTTTACATTATTCAGAATCAAAGAGCTATTATGCCCTTTTACATTCAGTTTCTCCTCTAATTAATTATAATCTTTATGCCAACTATGTTTATTACGCACCCTTTGGCTTCTTCTTGCATTAGATGCATTAGATGGATCATATTCCCCTATGGTATCTTGGATGCTTGCAACAAATATCATACGGACCTTGACCAGAATGTATGTGTAGGTTATTAAGCCTTGACCGGACCTTAACTTGCGTGGACAGTGTATCACATATCCTTAGCGACCAATGACAAACATAGAATTCATAGTGATAAGTCTAAGCCGAGCTCATCTTTGTTTTTGTTAAACACTTTAATAACTTGCATTCTGTTACGCGCCAGTAGTCTTGCGCACGTTTCTTTTCATAGTCTGCTTACTTACTCACAAATCCCACTTTAGTTGTAGATAAAAGTTTACTTCTCACCGTTCCCTATGGATTCGACCCCTACTTACCAACTATACTAAGGAGGAGACTAGGGATAAATTTGCATCACACAACGACGTGCAGTCAAATTTTGGCGCCGTTGCCGGGGAACGCGCTAGAGAAGTTTCTATTCTTTTCTTTTAGTTGTTAATTACTTTTGTGTTTACTTTTCGTACACTTATAAACAAAATTCAAAAAATTTAGTTGCAGTTAATCTAGTTGTAGTTTTTGTTTTGTATGGAAAATAGCGGAGAGAAGAGCGTGATTGGTAGATGCATGGATAACACGCAAGATGCGCCGGCGTGCAATGCTGAAAACCTGTTTGCCAGACTGAACCCAGCAGAGTTGGATGCTATCAGAAGAGAGGTCCAAAGAGATTTTGAGCAACAAATGCCCGACGCAGCGTTGAGAAATGAGATCTAGGGTCTGCACAATATTGATACACGCGCGACACCACCTGTCGCACGCGTTCCTGCGCAATCGCTCGTTCAACGCACCATCAAGGAGATGTTTGCTCCCCAGACGGTGAATCAGCCATAGTGCATAGTTTTGCCGCCTGATGGACAATTCGAGCTGCGTTCTCAATTGGTTCACTACATTCCCAAGTTCCAAGGTTTGTCTAATGAGAACCCGGTGAAACACATCCGAGAGTTTGCAGCTATTTGTGATAACATGCGCAATGGGAATGAGGATCCAGAATTGCTGAAGTTGAGAGCATTCCCATTCTCTTTATGCGACTCAGCAAAATAGTGGTTTATGAGATTGTTGCCAGGATCTATAAGGACGTGGGCATAATTGCAAGAGAAGTTCCTAGACAAATTCTATCCCGCATCAAAGGTGTCCCTATTGAGGAGAGAGCTGGCCGTGCCAAAGCAGTTGCACGGTGAGAGGTTTAGAGAGCTTGAGGCCAACTGTTTCAATCATGGGCTACTCCACATGTTCTTATAGAGAACTTTTGAATGGATTGACAGAGATGGAGCTGAGATTGTTGAACGCTAGCGCTGGGGGTAATGTTAGGAACATGTACCTGGAAGATGTATGGAGATTGATAGAGGACATAGCAGATCAGGTAACATATCAAGTGTCAGTAGAGAATAACCGCGCACGATCCTTGCACTTGGTAGACGGCACAGGATAATTGAAAGAGTTGAAGGATATGATGCAGAAGATGATGCTAAAACAGAACGCTGAGATTAGGCCGTGTGAATTTTGTCACGCCACTGAATACCAGACCAACGCATGTCCCACCATTTTCGAAGATCAAGCTATTGTGAATGCCATTGGAGGATGGAATAATGGACAAGTTAGGCAAGGTCAGCCTAAGTTTGGTTTAGCTGATAATGGATTCAGCTGGAGAGCGAATCAAAACTTCCAAAGACCGCGCACTGACTTGCGCGCGCAACCGAACGCGCAAGCTAGCGCGCGACCCTATGCGCCAGGGGGCCCATACAATCCACCTCATAGACGCTGACGAGCACGTCGTTGAGTGCTGCAAATTAGTATAGTCTTGGTAAGCTGGGGTCGAATCCACAGGGAACGGTGAGAAGTCGTCTCTTATCTACAAACTAAGATTGGGGTTGTGAGAGAAAACAATTGAAAGAAAAGAAAACTGTCGCGCAAGTATAACTGGCGCACAATCCGAAAGCAGTCACGCAAGAAGTTAATAAATATGCAAAAGATGACCTCGGTTCAGATTCTTCACTATGAATTTCCATGTTTATCATTGGTTACTAAAGATACATGATATAATGTTCCTGTAGGCTAAGGTCCTGTCACAGCTTAATAACCTACACATACATTCCGGTCAAAGTCTGTATGATATTATTACTCAATCTAGTCTAGTCAACCACGAATCCGGTCAAGGTAGCTATCGACTATTCTAGTGTTACTCCTATCATTCACAGTCACGTACTTCTGATAGTTTAACTATAGATAACAGATTCTACAACTAAGTCTGCGGTGCAAGGCTTCGCTTAATTGTCTAACCTAATTATCATGCAATTGAGCTTGGAATAATAATACTAAACTTATCATGCGATTAAGAACAAAACCTCAAAACATGTAATTCATAGATCTGAATCCAAACCGAATTCAGTAAGTTAGCTACTCATACTGAATGTATACATCTCAAACATAAATATTGAACAACTATGATGACAAAACAATTCTGAGTGACGCGTCGTCTGGCTCGCGTCGGCAGCTTGCGCGCACGGCTAGGTCTGAATTCCGCTCTGAGCCGTTTGGTCCCCTATGCGCGCTCCTTGTGATCTCCATGAAGCTTTGTATTTATAGTCTTGCCTTCTAGGGTTTCCACGAATTATTAGGCAAGAAAATCTGTAGGAAGTCATCTTTATCTCTAAAAATCAGCTTTGGGAATATTTGATCTCCAAAAACCAAACGTAGAAATATTCTTAGTGCGTGATGACGTCATCACTCCGGATATTTCGCTGTCTGCTGACGTCATCGTTTTGCTCTGATGGGCGCGACCCACACTCGCGCGCCATACTGCTCGTGCGCCAGTGGTCTTTTGTCCTTTGTTGTCACATTGTTGCCTTTTGCTCCGAGATTCTTGTTGCTCTTTTATTCTAACTCTTCTTTTAAACCTGAGATACAAAACTACACCAAAAGCGTAATCTTATACTGAAATATGTTAGAATCTAAGCAGTGTAAAGGACTTAAAACAACATACAAAAGTGCTCTATCAGACGCGCCGAAGGACCAGCGCAGAACACTCAGCAACCAAGGAGGTCTCTGGAAGATATAGTCGGACAGCTGGCAGAAACCGTATGCAAAAATGAAGAACAAAACGAGAAGAGGTTCAAACTGATCGAGACCCAACTCACACAAATAGCCACTGCAATCAATGATCTAAAGGTGAGCGATGGCAACTTGTCATCCCAGGTGATACAGAACCCCAAAGGACGAGTCAACATGGTCAGGGTGGAGGAACCAATAGCAGACCTAGCTGTCGCGCCAGTTGGTACGCGCGTGACTGTTGGCACAGAAGATCATATTGGGGACGATCAGAACAACGAGAGCAGAGCAGATGAGCTGAGTTTAGATTACATCCAAAATGGTCTAAGGTTAAGCATTGCTGCACACTTACCAGAGAAACTCGAGGACCCTAGTACGTTCACGATTACATGCACGATAGGTGAGACATGGGTAAGTGAATGTATGCTAAATCTTGGGGCTGCGGTCAATATACTACCTTATTCTCTATACTCCCGTTCGTCCATGGGACCGCTCAAGCCTGCAGGATCTGCCTAATCCTTGCCGACAACTCACAGACGGATGTGAAAGGTAAGGTAGAGGATGTTCTGACCCACATCGGCAAGCTCACATTCGTGACTAATTTCTACGTTGTTGATATGAACCAGCAAAGCACACCTACCAAAGAAAATGTGTTGCTCGTTCGGGAACGGCGCACGCGTGTATTGACGTAGGACGGGGATAGTGACCTTGGAGGACAACAAATGCAAGATACATTTAGATGTCATCAATCGAGTAAGGTACCCGACAATCCCAGCACTGAAAACCAGGTAAAAGAAAGGGACAAGGTATTCCACCCTAGGGGAGGAAGTTCAGAAGATCTGCGCGCCAGAAATAGACGAATGCCTACCGGGCCAGAACAATGCTAAAGGTAAGCCTCCCGAAAAGGTTATGAAAGAGCGGGGTCGGGAGCGTAATGATATGTACGACCAGCGTAAAAAAGCAGAGAAAGTACGAAGCCTAGTCCTGCAGAATAGAACTGCGCACCTTCTGGCGCATCAGTAAAGCGTGCTGAGCTTTGCGTTGCGCATTCAGAATCACTTCCCTTAGATGTGATTAATTATGTTCTATTTCATTCATCTAAAATTACTGAGACACTTGGATTTTTGCCATGCAGGAACAACGATGATGAGATATTCGGCAAAAACTGAAGTGTGGGGGAGAACATCCGTGCGCCATAGCACACGCGTGCGGGATACCGTCGAGCCACCGTTGTTAAACAAAGGCACTCCATGGGAGGTTCCCCGTTACCTTTTATTTTTTGCCATTTAATTTTGTTGTGTTTTCTTTATGCTTGTTTGTTAGCTTAGTTTCGTTTTGAGGCCCAAGTTAGTGTTGGGCCATGCATGCTTGTTAAATGGGCTTTCATTTTGCACTATATATACATGACATGGGGTTAGTTTTCTGTTACATTTCAATTTTCATTTATCTCTCTAAACACATAATCCCTAAGCCACCACCGACCGTCGCCATCAAATCGCTTCGCCGCCGCATCTCCGCCGCCTCCAAGCTTAGAATCGACTGATCTGCAAGTATTTTGTAGATCAACACGAAGGTAACTCACTCTCCAAATTTTTGCAAAATTCTCATTTGACTGTGATGCGCTCAGGGGCAATATTTAAAAAGTTGAGGTAGATCGGTGTTAGTGCTCGCGCGTGACATGATACGCGCGTCAGAATTGTTTAGAACTGTTTTCGATTGTGTCTAGAGGTGTGTAGACCAGTTCAAGAAGATGGATTTTCAGGTACGATATGAGATGTTCAGTGATTGTGAAGTGTACCCATCCGTGTTTGTGGATGAGACATTCCTTCGTGAGAAGAACATCTACGAAGAAGTGCATGCCGCATTTACGGCCACCGGGTAGGGAGCCTTCATTGAACTACACTCGGACACGGACGTTGAAGATGTGATTGAGTTCTTGGCTTCTTACGAAGGATTGGAGGACCGAATTAGGTACCGCAATAGGGGCGTGTACTATGAGGCCAAACCATCTCAGTTTGGCGTAGTCATGGGTTTGGATAGAATGCCTGGTGCTGCTGTGGATGAACACACTAACCAGGAGGCGTGGGCAGATTGGACGGACGGCAGCAAGGCCTACGCCGGAGGATGAAGCCTGGGGACGGAGCTCTTGGACTCGAAGATGTTTTATCTTCAAAGGTTTCTCATTCCATACTTGGCCGCTATAATGGATTGATAGAGCACAGTTGTACGCTACTTTAAGTCCTTTACATTGCTCATATTCTAACATATTTTAGTATAAGATTACGCTTTTGGTGTAGTTTTGTATCTCAGGTCCAAAAGATGAGTTAGAAAAAACGCAACAAGAAGGCTGAATTCTAGAACAAAAGACAACAACTTGACAACAAAGGACAGAAGACCACTAGCGCGCGAGCACTATGACGCGCGAGTGTGGGTCACGCAGAAGACAGCCCGGTGACGTCAGCAGACAGCGAGATATCCGGAGCGATGACGTCATCACGCGCGAGGAATATTTCTAAGTTCAGTTTTTGGAGATTTAATATTTCCTAAGCTGATTTTTAGAGATATAGATGATTTCCTACAGATATCCTTGCCCAAATATTCGTGGAAACCCTAGGAGGCAAGGCTATAAATATCAAGCTTCATGGAAATCACAAGGGAGCGATTTGAGAGAGAGTTGACGGCGCAGAGCAGAATTCAGGCGAGATCGCACGCGCAAGCTGTCACGCGAGCCTGCCGATGCACCATACAGATTTGTTTTGTTATTTTAAGTTGTCTTATAATTATTCTTGAGATGTATTCAATCAGCATGAGTAGCTAAACTCACTGAACTCGGTTTGGATTTTGATCTATGAATAATATGTTTTGAGGTTTTGTTCTTAACTTGCATGATAAGTTTAGTATTATTATTCCGCACTCAATTGCATGATAATTAGGTTAGACAATTAAGCGAAGCCTTGCACCGCAGACTTAGTTGTAGAATCTATTATCTATAGTTAAACTATCAGAAGTACGTGACTGTGAATGATAGGAGTAACACTAGAATAGGCAGTAGCTACCTTGACCGGATTCGTTATTGACTAGACTAGATTGAGTAATAATATCATACAGACTTTGACCGGAATGTATGTGTAGGTTATTAAGCTGTGACAGGACCTTAACCTACGTGAACAATATATCATGTATCATTAGTGACCGAGGATAAACATAGAAATTCATAGTGAAGAATCTGAACCGAGCTCATCTCTGCATAGTTATTTGCATTTTTATACCTACTGTCTGTGTGTGCGCCAGTTGTACTTGCGCACATTTTCTTTCTTTTAATTGTTTCACTCACGCACAACCCCAATTCTTTAGTTTGTAGTTGAAAAGAGACTTCCACCGTTCCCTGTGGATTCGACCCCAGCTTGCCAATACTATACTAGTAAGGAGAGTCGGGACAAATTTGCAGCACTCAACGACGTGCTCGTCAAATTTTGGCGCCGTTGCCGGGGAGCGGCTAGAGAAGTTTTCTTTTCCTTTTTCTTTTTGTTATTTACTTTTTTTTTTTCTTAAACAAAAATCCAAAAAAAATTAGTTACGTTTAATTTAGCTGTTGTTTTTGTTTTGCATGGAAGATTTTGGTGAGAATAGTAATCGGCAGACGAAAGAAACTCCAGACGCGCCAGTGCGCAACGCCGAAAACATTTTTGCTCGCCTGAACCCAGCTGAACTCGGCAATCAGAAGAGAAGTACGCAGAGACTTAGAGTTCAGAATGGACGCTGAATATGCAGAGAACAACAACCAGCTGAATAATATGAATATACGTGCGCCAGACCCTGTCGCGCGCGTACCTGCTCAACCTGTGGCGCGACGCACCATTAAGGAGATGTCTGCTCCTCAGCGTTAATCAGCCATGGTGCATCGTACTGCCCCCAGATGGTCACTTTGAGCTGCGGACTCAGCTTGTTCACTACATACCAAAGTTCCATGGTATGGCTAGTGAGAACCCAGTCAAACACGTAGAGAGTTCGCGGCCATTTGCGAAACATGAGGAATGGGAACGAGGATCCTGAGTTGCTGAAGTTGAGAGCTTTCCCATTCTCACTATGTGATTCAGCTCGACAATGGTTGATGGGCTAGCTGGGTTCAATAAGGACATGGCCCGAGTTACAAGAACGGTTTCTAGATAAGTTTTATCCCGCGGCCAAAGTATCACTGCTACGTAGAGAGCTAGCTGCGCCGAAACAGTTGCATGGAGAGTCACTATCAGAGTATTACGAGCGGTTCAGGGAACTTGAGGCGAACTGCTACAACCACGGACTCCCACAACATGTGCTCATCGAGAACTTCCTCAACGGATTAACTGAGATGGAACTCAGGTTGTTGAACGCTTGCGCAGGAGGCAACGTGAGGAATATGTACCCAGAGGATGTTTGGAAGCTGATAGAAGACACTGCGGACCAAGTCAGATATCAAGTGTCGCTAGAGAACAACCGCACCAGATCACTGCATCAGGTAGATGTAACCGGAGAGATCAAAGAACTGAAGGATATGATGCAGAAACTGATGATGAAACAGAGCGTCGATGTTAGGACATGCGAATTCTGTCACGCCACAGATCACCAGACTGACGCATGCCCCTCCCTATTCGAAGAACACGCAGATGTTAATGCAGTAGGAGGATGGAATAATGGACAAGCTAGGCAAGGACAGCCTAGATTCGGTTTAGCAGAGAATGGGTTTAGTTGGAAGAATGACCAGAATTTCCAAAGGCCGCGCGCTGACTGGCGCGCGCAACCTAATGCACCCACTGGCGCGCGACCTTACGCACCAGTGACTTCCTACAACCCACCACACAGACGCACTGAAGGACAAACGCAGAATGCTCAACCACCCAAGAAGTCATTAGAGGAAATAGTTAGTCAGTTGGCCGAGACAGTGCGAAGAATGAAGAGCAGAATGATAAAAGGTTTAAATTGATAGAGAACCAGCTCACCCAGATCGCCACCACTGTGAATGAACTGAAGGCTAGTGATGGTAATCTGCCCTCTCAGGTCATTCAGAATCCCAAAGGAAGTATCAACATGGTTCAGATGGACGCGCCACAACCAGAGAACACTAGCGCGCCAGTTGATACACGCGTTACTGATGGCGCAGCAGAAGAACAGAGTAGAATAGTTGTTGCGCCAGTCTTTACAGCACCTACCCTGACGCACCAAGAGAATAAGGATGAAATCATGCTAGATGATTTCCAAGCCTGTCTTAAAGCTGTGTTTAGCTCCAGATTTACCAGAGAAACTCGCTGATCCGGGAACTTTTACCATTCCGTGCTTTATTGGAAACACCTGGTTAGCGATGCATGTTAGACTTAGGAGCCTCGGTTAACTTGCTGCCATATTCGCTATATTCAGCATCATCAATGGGACCTCTAGAGCCGCAGACATTGGATTATTACTTGCGGATAACTCACGGACCGAAGCAAAGGGGAAGATAGTAGATGTCTTGACTCATGTCGGCGAACTCAAGTTCCTAGCAGATTTCTATGTAGTTGACATGAACAAGCCAAATACGAAGCCAGAGAAACCGTGTTGCTTGGCCGACCATTCATGAGAACCGCGCAAGTATGCATTGATGTCGGTAAAGGTATGGTGACATTACAAGATAAGAAGCATACTCAGATTAGATGTCATCAACAGAATCAAGTTATCGAGGAACCATTAGTAAATGATCGGGTAAGGCTTAAGGATAAAGGCACTACACCAAGCATCTGAGATGATGCGCGCCAGCCAGAAGAAGCCTATGCCTTTGGCGCGCCAGAAAACATAAAGAATAAGCCACCTGATAAGAAGAGCAGAGAGCGAAGCCGAGAGCAAAACGATACTTGGGAACAGCATCGGAACGCAGATATGGTGCGCAGGATGATCATGCAGAATAGGCTGCGCGACTCAAAGACGCGCGAGAGCAACATGCGCACAGTCAGGCGCATACACAGGGAGTAACACGTGAAACTTCGCGTTTTCTATTACTCTTCCCTCCGACCATATTAATTACGATTTATCTACTAATACTAACTCACTTGAATTTTTGCCATGCAGAAAAGATGACAACACGGAAGGAGGCAAATATTCAAGTGTGGGGGAGGTAAACCGTGCACTATGAGTGCACATTTGCGTCGAGCTAACGACGTTAAACAAAGCACTCGTCGGAAGGTACTCCGACAAACTTAACTTAGATTATTTTCATTTGTTTTGTGTGTGTAGTTTAGTTTTAGTTTTAGGTTAGTTTTGAGTTTGGGCCCATGTAGTTTTGGGCCATGCATGCATGTGGGCTTTTTGCACTATAAATATGTGATGAGAGGTAAAAATTATGTCACTTTTGATTTTCACCTTATCTCTCTAACCACAAAAACCCAAGCCTTCACCGCCGCCGCCACGCCGCCACTGCCGCCGCGCCGCCGCCGCCCAACCCAGAATTTCGAATTTTCCAGAACGTAGATCTCAGTGCAGGTATTCTACTTCAAAATTTCATTGATTTGGATCAGTTTTGGTTCAATTGTTTCAGTAGAAGTTTAGATCTAGATCTGCAGTGCACGCGCGTGACAGGACACGCGCGCCAGTTTGTCAGTGTGTTTTTTGCTGCTACAATGTCGATGTGTGGACCAGTCCGAAAATTGGATTTTGAGATCACAAGCTGTACAGTAGGTGTGAAATTTTGCCTACGGTTTTTGTGGATGAGGAGTTCCTCCGTGAGATGGGACTCTTCGAAGAAGTGCATGCGGCATTCACCGCAATTGGATGGGGATCGTTTATGGAGCTGTCCTCGGATACGGACGTGGAGGACACACTGGAGTTCCTCGCGTCGTATGAAGGGCTTGGTGATTGGATCAGGTACCGCCACCGAGGCGTGTACTATGAGGCCGCGCCATCACAATTTGGCGCAGTCATGGGACTCGCGCGCATGCCTGGCGCAGAGGTGGATGAGCACACGGACCAGGAAGCCTGGGACGATTGGACTGACGGCAGCAAGCCGTATGCCGGAGGAAGGAGCCTCGGCACTGAGTTGTTGGACCCAAAGATGTTTTATATGCAGAGGCTCATCTCCCACTCCATCATCGGCCGCTACAATGGATCACAGCGGCCCGGACTACTAGACATGGAGATCCTCAAGGGTCTCTACTATGGAAAGAAGGTGCGCTACACGCGCCTGCTCACCAGCTACTGGGAATCGGTGAGCATGAAGGGCCCAATGCTATGCGGAGGACTGATCACGCACTTTCTACGTGCGTTACATATGGAGCCTGGCTAGAAGATCACACGATTGTACGGGCTGAGTATCTGACGCGCCAGAAGATGCGCCTTACAAGGAATTAAGGTGCGCGCGGATGGAACCGCGTATTGGAGCTACAGGCGCGGACTGAGAACACAGAGTTGCGCCAGGGCTGCGCCAGAGGTAGTGGCGCAAGAGCCAGTGGCGCCGAGAAGGAGCAGGCGCCGATCAGAGCGTGCGCAAGCCGAGTCCAGCGCACAAGGCAGTGGCGCACAAGTGTCGGTTGATCAGCGCTGGGTGTTCAACGCCCAGCGTGTTATGGAGTATGTGGCACCACAGGGTGCCAACTTGGACATGACGCCACCCAGAGGTTGGCGCGCTGGAGACCCGATCCCAGAAGAGTATGCGCTGCAGAGCGAAGACCCGATAAAAGAACTCTCCCGGTCATTTTCCGTTTCGTTTTAAACTTTTGTGATCGGTGTAATGAATCTTTCGGTGGTTGTTTGAACTGTTTGCTTTAAAACACTTGTGTTTAATTATCCTTATGTTTTAAATGGTGTTTTAAATTAATCGGTGCTTTCAATAATTCGGTGGGTGACTATGTTCTGAATCGGGCATTTACATGCATGCATTACTATTGCCTTCTTTACTACTTGTGCATAACGTGAGGACACGTTTTTGTTTAAGTGTGGGGGGGGTAGTAGTACAAACTTAGGAGTAGAATTAAATTTTTTCTTTTTTTAGTTTAACCAAACCGAATGTGAACACATCTCAAGAGGTAATTGCGCGCGAGAAACATTGGCTTGCGCGACCTGTGTGCGCACTCGCGCACCTGTGGTAATTTGTGCTTATATGACATATTCTGAATTTTTGATAATTTTTTCGAATTTTGTGTATCTCTTGAGTGGAATAACGAGGGATGTGGAGTTGATAGAAACGTCCTAGAGAAGCAGTCGATCGAACGAAGCTTGAGGATCGGTTGCATGGTTATGAGTATTCGTGGAGGTTGGTACTTCGCGGTCAAAGGAATAAGAGCAAGCTCAGTCACGCAGATGCCGAAGGCGAAACCCTACCAGCGTGACGAGACGGAAAAACAGACCGTCTTCGTGGAAGTTAGTTGCTCAGGAAGGGGCGCGCGGTTGCAAACGCGTGGCCTGACTTGCGCGCGACTGATCAGAAGCGAGAGCGGGGCGTGGTTCCATAGCTGCTATCCGAAGGCCATGATTGGAAAACGTTCTAGGGAAGAATCAAGATCCGGACCAGAAAGAAGTATTCAATTCAAAGTTAAAGCTCAAAAGGCCGAAACAATGAAAAGAAGAAAAGTGTGCAACAAAAGTTATCAATCTGTCCGAGAACAAACAGTGAAGCGTCAAAGACGTAAGCTCAGAAACCCTAAGACGCGGATCAATCACGTACCAGAGAAAGCGAACACGAATAACCATGCAATCGCAACTCAAGAAGAATTCGGTGACCGGTGCTTAAAAAGGACTATCTCCCAATCATCCGAATTGATATGCATTCCACAAGAGAGGTAACACAAGGTTTGAATTAATAACTTAAATCAGTTTTGTGTTGTATGATCACAAGTGCGCAGGTTGTGAGAGTGGCGCAGACGTGTGGCGCAGTAAGTCCAATAATCACGCGTGCATTACACAAAAGGTAAGGAAGCCGACTTGTTCAGGGACGAACAAGAGTAAGTGTGGGGGATTTGATAGAGCAGTTGTACGCTACTTTAAGTCCTTTACATTGCTCATATTCTAACATATTTTAGTATAAGATTACGCTTTTGGTGTAGTTTTGTATCTCAGGTCAAAAGATGAGTTAGAACAAAAACGCAACAAGAAGGCTGAATTCCAGAACAAAAGACAACAACTTGACAACAAAGGACAGAAGACCACTAGCGCGCGAGCACTATGCGCGCGAGTGTGGGTCGCGCAGAAGACAGCAAAACGGTGACGTCAGCAGCACAGCGAGATATCGGACGATGACGTCATCACGCGCGAAGAATATTTCTAAGTTCAGTTTTTGGAGATTTAATATTTCCTAAGCTGATTTTTAGAGATATAGATGATTTCCTACAGATATCCTTGCCTAAATATTCGTGGAAACCCTAGGAGGCAAGGCTATAAATATCAAGCTTCATGGAAATCACAAGAGCGATTTTAGAGAGAGTTGACGGCGCAGAGCAGAATTCCGACGCGCGCAAGCTGTCACGCGAGCCTGCCGACGCACCATACAGATTTGTCTTGTTATTTTAGTTGTCTTATAATTATTCTTGAGATGTATTCAATCAGCATGAGTAGCTAAACTCACTGAACTCGGTTTGGATTTTGATCTATGAATAATATGTTTTGAGGTCTTGTTCTTAATTTGCATGATTAAGTTTAGTATTATTATTCCGAACTCAATTGCATGATAATTAGGTTAGACAATTAAGCGAAGCCTTGCACCGCAGACTTAGTTGTAGAATCTATTATCTATAGTTAAACTATCAGAAGTACGTGACTGTGAATGATAGGAGTAACACTAGAATAGGCAGTAGCTACCTTGACCGGATTCGTTATTGACTAGACTAGATTGAGTAATAATATCATACAGACTTTGACCGGAATGTATGTGTAGGTTATTAAGCTGTGACAGGACCTTAATCTACGTGACAATATATCATGTATCATTAGTGACCGAGGATAAACATAGAATTCATAGTGAAGAATCTGAACCGAGCTCATCTCTTGCATATATTTGCATCTTTTATACCTACTGTCTGTGTGTGCGCCAGTTGTACTTGCGCAGCAGTTTTTCTTTCTTTTAATTTTTACTCACGCACAACCCCAATTCTTAGTTTGTAGTTGAAAAGAGACTTCCACCGTTCCCTGTGGATTCGACCCCAGCTTGCCAATACTATACTAGTAAGGAGAGTCGGGACAAAATTTGCCAGCACTCAACGATGTGCTCTCATGGATCCAGAGCTGGGGCTGTTGGATATGGAGATCCTCAAGGGTCTATTTACGGGACCAAGGTGCGGCGGATTGATCACTCATTTTCTTTACGAGGTCTGCACATGGAGCCTTGGTTGAAGAGCACACCATCATCCGGGCCGAGTTTCTGACGCGCGAGAAGATGCGCATGTTTAGAGGGATTACGTTCCGAAGGAATGGAACTACTTACTGGAGCTACATGAGTGATTTAGCAGCAAGGGAGCTCCGGAAGAGCGTCGCCAGGAAAAGAGGTTGCGCCAAGCGAAGCTTGCGTGCTTGTGGGTGCACGCGCGCAGAATCCAGCATGCAAAGGAATGACGCGCCAGGCCCCAAGTCCAGATTGATCAGCGCTGGGTTCTTCAATGCGCATCGCGTTATGGAGTATGCTGCGCCTAGTGGAGCAACTGAACTTGAAGCCACCATCAAGTGGCACGCAGGAGATCCTATTCCGGCCTGGGTAGGAAATTGAGGATGATGATGGAGCCGAGGATGATGACTCCGACAACGGACTAGCCCAGTCGTTTTCCTTAAATTTTAGGACGACTTAGTTGCGTGTGAACATATTATTATGTCGTCTGTTATTAACTACCTATTTTGAATGCATTATGAACCACCTTGTCATGGTATGTTTTGGTACGTATTATATGATGCATGCATGCGTACTTCTGCCCTATTACTTGAGCATGACGTGAGGACACGTTTTTGTTTAAGTGTGGGGGGAAGTACATCTATCTAGCTTAGTTAGTTCAGACTAGTTAGATGTGTGATCTCAAAAGGTAATTGTGCGTGAGAACAATGGCTTGCACTTGCATGCGTCTGTAAATTTGTGCATATATGATTCATTCTGATTTTTGGTTAATTTTTTCGAATTTTGTGTGAACTGATAGAGCACTTTTGTATGCTGTTTTAAGTCCTTTACACTGCTTGTAATTCTAACATATTTAGTATAAGATTACGCTTTTGGTGTAGTTTTGTATCTCAAGTTGATTGGAAGAGTTAGAACAAAAGTACAACAAGAAGACTGAATCTCGGAACAAAAGACAGCAAAAGTGACAAAGAGCAAAAGACCAACTAGCGCGAGAGCAGTATGGCGCGCGAGTGTGGGTCGCGCACAGCAGGGCAAAACGATGACATCAGCAAACAGCGAAATATCCAGAGCGATGACATCAGCAAGCAGCGAATTATCCAGAGCGATGACATCATCACGCGCAAATAATATTTCTAAGTTCGGTTTTCGGAGATCAAGATATTCCCAAGCTGATTTTTAGAGATAAAGATGATTTCCTACAGATTTTCTTGCCTAATAATTCGTGGAAACCCTAGGAGGCAAGACTATAAATACAAAGCTTCATGGAAATCATAAGGGGCGCAGAGGGGACTAAGCGGCTCAGAGTGGAATTCAGACCTAGTCGTGCGCGCAAGCTGCTGACCCGAGCCAGACGACGCGTCACTCAGATTTGCTTTGTTATCATAGTTGTTCAATATTTATTCTTGAGATGTATACATTCAGTATGAGTAGCTAACTTACTGAATTCGGTTTGGATACAGATCTATGAATGAAATGTTTTGAGGTTTTGTTCTTAATAGCATGATAAGTTTAGTATTATTATTCCAAGCTCAGCTGCATGATAATTAGGTTAGACAATTAAGCGAAGCCTTGCACCGCAGACTTAGTTGTAGAATCTGTTATCTATAGTTAAACTATCAGAGGTACGTGACTGTGAATGATAGAAGTAACACTAGAATAGTTGATAGCTACCTTGACCGGATTCCTGGTCGACTAGACTAGATTGAGTAATAATATCATACGGACTTTGACCGGAATGTATGTGTAGGTTATTAAGCTGTGACAGGACCTTAACCTACGTGAACATTATATCATGTATCTTTAGTAACCAATGATAAACATAGAAATTCATAGTGAAGAATCTGAACCGACCTCATCTCCTGCATATTTATTAACTTCTTGCGTGACTGCTTTCTGATTGTGCGCCAGTCATACATGCGCAACTGTTTTCTTTTCTTTCAATTACTTTCACTCAAAAGACGACTTCTCACCGTTCCCTGTGGATTCGACCCCAGCTTACCAAGACTGTACTAGTAGGAGAGCCGGGATAAATTTGCAGCACTCAACAACGTGCTCGTTAAATTTAGGCGCCGTTGCCGGGGAACGCGCTGGAGAAGTTCTCTTTTCTTTTTCTTGTCGTACTTAGTTTGTTATTTACTTTTTGTTTTCTTATATAAAAATCCAAAAAAATAGTTACGTCTAATTTAGCTGTTGTTTTTGTGTTGTATGGAAGCTAGTGGTGAGAACAGTGTGATCGGCAGAAGAATAGACACTCCACACGCGCCAGTGCGCAGCGCCAAGAACATTTTTTATCGCTTACACCCAGCTAAACTTGAAGTAATCAGAAGAGAAGTACGCAGAGATTTAGAGTTCATAATGGACGCCGAGATACCAAGGAATGACAACCTGCCCCCGAATAATATGGATATACGTGAGCCACAGCCGGTCGCGCGCGTACCTGCTCAACCAGTGGCGCGACGCACCATAATAGAGATGTCTGCCCCGTAGGCAGTTAATCAACCATGGTGCATCGTGCTACCTCCGGATGGTCACTTTGAACTATGGACCCAGCTTGTTCACTACATACCCAAGTTCCATGGATGGCTAGTGAGAATCCGATGAACCACGTGCGAGAGTTTGCGGCTATCTGTGAGAACATGAGGAATGGGAACGAGGACCCTGAGTTTCTAGAGTTAAGAGCTTTCCCATTCTCATTATGTGATTCGACAAGGCAGCGGTTAATGGGGCTAGCACCCGGTTCGATAAAGACGTGGCCCGAGTTGCAGGAACGGTTTCTAGACAAATTTTACCCTGCGGCCAAGGTGTCATTACTCAGAAGAGAGCTAGCAGCGCCAAAACAGTTGCATGAAGAGTCATTATCAGAGTACTACGAGCGGTTCAGGGAACTAGAGGCGAACTGCTACAACCACAGACTCACACAACATGTACTTATCGAGAACTTCCTCAACGGGCTTACTGAGATGGGACTCAGGTTGTTGAATGCTTGCGCTGGAGGCAACGTGAGAAATATCTACCCGGAGGATGTTTGGAAGTTGATTGAGGATACTGCGCACCAAGTCAGATATCAAGTATCCTTAGAGAACAATCGCGCCAGATCATTGCATCAAGTATCCTTAGAGAACAATCGCGCCAGATCATTGCATCAAGTAGACGTTACTGGAGAAATCAAAGAACTCAAGGACATGATGCATAAGTTGATGATGAAGCAGAGCGCCGATATTATAACATGTGAGTTCTGTCAAGCCACAGATCACCAGATTGATGCATGCCCCACCCTGTTCGAAGAACACGTAGATGTTAATGCTATAGGTGGATGGAATAATGGACAAGCTAGGCAAGGACAGCCTAGATTCGGATTAGCTGAGAACGGGTTTAGTTGGAAGAATGAGCCTCCAGAAACCGCGCGCTGACTGGCGTGCGCAACCTAATGCACCTACTGCGCGCGACCTTACGCGCCTGCTGCTTCCTACAACCCGCCGCACAAACGCACTGAAGGGCCAGCGCAGTATAACCAGCAGCCGAAGAAATCATTAGAGGAAATTGTGGGTCAGTTGGCTGAGACTGTGCGAAAGAATGAAGAGCAGAACGACAAAAGGTTTAAACTGATAGAAAACCGGCTCACTCAGATTGCCACTGCTGTGAAAGAGTTTAAAGGCTAGTGATGGTAATCTGCCTTCTCAGGTTATTCAGAACCCGAAGGGAAGTATCAACATGGTTCAGGTGGACGCGCACAACCAGACAGTACTAGCGCGCCAGTTGATACGCTCGCTACTGATAGCACAGCAGAGCTGAGTACAGAATTAGTGGTCGCACCAGTTTTCACTCGTATCAATCCCGAAGCATCGGAGAAGAATGAGGACATCATACTGAATGATTTCCAGGCTAGTTTAAAATTATGTTTAGCTCCGGACTTACGGAGAAGCTCGCTGATCCAGGAACTTTCACCATCCCATGCACCATTAGGGACACGTTTGCTAGCGAGTGCATGCTAGACTTAGGAGCTTCGGTAAACTTATTCCCATATTCTTTATACTCATCATCATCAATGGGACCCGTAGAGCCTACAGATATCGGTCTATTACTTGCGGACAACTCACGGACCGAAGCAAAAGGCAAGATTGAATATGTCTTGACACAAGTTGGCGGACTCAAGTTTTTAGCGGATTTCTACATAGTAGACATGGACAAACCAAACACTGAGTCAAGGGAAACAATTTTGCTCGACCGACCATTCATGAGGACCGCCCAAGCATGCATTGACGTTGGAAACGGTATTGTGACGCTACAAGATAAGAAACGCAAACTCAGATTGGACGTCATAAACAGACTCGGGTTATCTGAAGAACCGATAGTAGAAAATCAGGTAAAGTTCAGAGACAAGGCTTCCGGACCTAAAGAGACATGCTGGAATGTTGTGCGCCAAAATATACCGATGACCCGCCAGAATAACGCAAAGATGAAGCCACCTGATAAGAGGAATAGAGAGCAAAGTCGTGAACAATACGACACGTGGGACCAGCATTGGAATGCAAAAAAAGTACGCAGAATGGTTCTACAGAATAGGGCTGCGCGACTCAAGGACGCGCAAGAGCTAACCTGCGCACAGTCTGGCGCATCTGAGGGGCCCAATACGCGGGACTTCGCGTTTTCTATTTCTTTACCCTCCGATCATATTAATTATGTTTGTTTATCTGATACTAACTCACTTGAATTGTTGCCATGCAGAAACAAAGGAGCTAAGGACCTAGGCAAAGGTTCAAGTGTGGGGGAGGAGGGCCGTGCGCTATAAGTGCACAACTTGCGTCGAGCTAACGACGTTAAACAAAGCACTCGTCGGGAGGTACCTCGACAAACTTAACTTAGTTTATTTTCGTTTGTTTTTGTGTGTGTTTAGTTTTTGCTTAGTTTAGTTTTAGTTTTAGGTTTAGTTTTAGTTTTGGGCCCATGTAGTTTTGGGCCATGCATGCATATGGCCTTTTTGTGCTATAAATATGTGGTGTGGGGTGAAATTGTGTCACATTTCATTTTTTGCCTCTTCTCACTAAAACTAGCCGTTACACACCAAAACCACCGCCGCCAACGCCGCCGTGTCACCACCGCGTCTCCGCTGTCACTCAGCCCAGAATCACGCGATCTTCTGCTGACACATAGATCTCAACAAAGGTGTTCCACTGCTCAAATTTCAATTAATTTGGAATAGTACTGGTGCAGTAATTCTGCAGTAGAGTACCCAGATCTAGATCTGAGTCACGCGCAAGAGGTCACGCGCAGAACAAGCCACGCACAGTTAGGATCATCATTTGAATTCAATGGCAATTTTTGCGAGTCTGGCTGAGAGGGAGATGTTTGAGGAGTGGTACGAGCAGTTCAGTAGCTGCGAGGTGCTCCCATCCGTGTTTGTGGACGCATCATTTCTCCAAGAGATGGGCATTTATGAGGATGTTTATGTCGCGTTCACCGCAACTGGATGGGAGGCCTTCATGGAGCTCTACTCTGACACCGATGTGGAAGATGTGTACGAGTTTCTTGCCTCGTACAAAGGACTGGAGGACTGGATCCGATACCGTCACCGCGGTATCTACTATGAGGCGACGCCGTCGCAATTTGGAGCGGTCATGGGACTAAGTAGGATGCCCGGGGCTGTAGTTGACGATCACCTGACGAGCACGTCGTTGAGTGCTGCAAATTTGTCCCGACTCTCCTTACTAGTATAGTATTGGCAAGCTGGGGTCGAATCCACAGGGAACGGTGGAAGTCTCTTTTCAACTACAAAACTACAGAATTGGGGTTGTGCGTGAGAACAATTAAAAGAAAGAAAAACTGTTGCGCAAGTACAACTGGCGCACACACAGACAGCAAGTATGATAGACGCAAATAAATATGCAAGAGATGAATCCGGTTCAGATTCTTCACTATGAACTCTATGTTTTATCCTCGGTCACTAAAAGCACATGATTTAATTGTCCACGTAGATTAAGGTCCTGTCACAGCTTAATAATCTACCACACATTCGGTCAAGGTTTGTATGAATTATTACTCAATCTAGTCTAGTCAATAACGAATCCGGTCAAGGTAGTTACTGCCTATTCTAGTGTTACTCCTATCATTCACAGTCACGTACTTCTGATAGTTTAACTATAGATACTAGATTCTACAACTAAGTCTGCGGTGCAAGGCTTCGCTTAATTGTCTAACCTAATTATCATGCAATGGAGTGCGGAATAATAATACTAAACTTAATCATGCAAATTAAGAACAAGACCTCAAAAACATATTATTCATAGATCAAATCCAAACCGAAATCAGTAAGTTAGCTAGACATACTGATCGAATACATCTCAAGAATAATTATAAACAACTAAAATAACAAGACAAATCTGTATTCTGCGTCGTCAGGCTCGCGTGACAGCTTGCGCGCACGTCTTCGCCGGAATCAAGCTCTGCGCCGTCAGCTCTCTCTGTCTCTCTAAGTGTCCTCTGAGATTTCCATAAGCTTTGTATTTATAGTCCTTGCCTTCTAGGGTTTCCACGAATATTTAGGCAAGGATATCTGTAGGAAATCATCTATCTCTAAAAATCAGCTTAGGAAATTAAATCTCCAAAAACCGAACTTAGAAATATTCTCGCGCGTGATGACGTCATCGTTCCGAATATCTCGCTATCTGCTGACGTCACCGTTTTGCTGTCTTCTGCGCGACCTTCACTCGCGCGCCATGTTGCTCGCGCGCCAGTGCCTTCGTTGTTGTCTTGCCTTGTTATCTTTTTGCTCGAGATTCAGCCTTCTTGTTGCGTTTTTGTTCTAACTCTTCTTTAAGACCTGAAATACAAAACTACACCAAAAGCGTAATCTTATACCATAATATGTTAGAATAAAAGCAGTGTAAAGGACATAAAATAGCGTACAACTGCACTCTATCAAATCCCCCACACTTACTCTTGTTCGTCCCTGAACAAGTCGGCTTCCTTACCTCTTGTGTACTGCACGCGTGAATGTTGGACTTACTGCGCCACACATGCGCGCCACTCTCACAACCTGCGCAATTGTGACTCTACAACACTAAACTGATTAAGTAACTGATTCTAACCTTGTGTTACCTCTCTTGTGGAATGCAAATCAATTTGGATGATTGGGAGATAGTCCTGCTTAAGCACCGGTCACCGAATTCTTCTTGATTCGCGATTGCATGGTTATTCGTATCCGCTTTCTTTGGTACGTGATTGATCCGCGTCTTAGGGTTTTCTGAGCTCTACGTCTTTGACGCTTTACTGTTTGTTTCTCGGACATATTGATAACTCTGTTGCACAATTTCTTCTTTTCATTGTTTCGGCCTTGTAAGCTTTCACTTTGAATTGAATACTCTGCTTTCTGGTCCGGATCCTTATTTTTCCCTAGAACGGCTTCCAATCACGGCCTTCGGATAACAGCTATGGAACCACGCCCCGCTCTCGCTTCTGATAGTCGCGCGCAAGTCAGGTCACGCGTTTGCAACCGCGCGCCCCTTCCTGAGCAACTAACTTCCACGAAGACGGTCTGTTTTTCCGTCTCGTCACGCTGGTAGGGTTTCGCCTTCGGCATCTGCGTGACTGAGCTTGCTCTTTTCCTTTGACCGCGAAGTACCAACCTCCACGAATACTCATAACCATGCAACCGATCCTCAAGCTTCGTTCGATCGACTGCTTCTCTAGGACGTTTCTATCAACTCCACATCCCTCGTTATTCCACTCAAGAGATACACAAAATTCGAAAAAATTACCAAAAATCAGAATATGTCATATAAGCACAAATTACCTCAGGTGCGCGAGTACGCACACAGGTTGCGCACGCCAATGCTTCTCGCGCGCAGATACCTCTTGAGATGTGTTCAACTATCGGTTTGGTTTGTTTTAAACTAAAACGAAAAATTTATCCTAAACGAAAAAAATAATGAAAATTCCTACTCCTAAGATAAATATACTACTGCCCCCCCACACTTAAACAAAAACGTGTCCTCACGTTATGCATAAGTAAAAAAAAGAAAGCAATAGTAATGCACGGGTTACCTCCCGGAAGTGCCTTGGTTTTAACGTCGCTGGCTCGACAGTACCTGATTTGGTCAGTGCCGTGGTATTTTCTCAATGTCCGCCGACCTCTTGTACGCGTCTTCTGGCGCGCGTGGTTTGTGGTGCGTGCGTCTGCTAGATCTGTGCAGCTTCTCCTAACTCACCTGGTGATAAGAGGTCGAATTCCTGTACTGGTGGAACAGGGCCCGAGAGATACTTCTTAATGCGCTGGCCGTTTACCTTGAAGCGATGATGATCTTTCTCATCCTCGAGCTCTACGGCTCCATGTGGAAAGATTTTTGTGATTGTAAATGGTCCAGTCCACCTGCTTCGCAATTTCCCTGGCATGATCTTTAATCTAGATGAGAATAAGCACTTTATCACCAATATTAAAAGAACGTCGAAGAATAAACTTATCGTGATATATCTTGGTGCGCAGCTTGTAGTCACGCGTGCTGTCATAGGCGTCTGCACGCAACTCATCCAGCTCGTTTAAGTCGAACATCCGTTCACGCCCTGCGCTATCCAGGTCTAGATTGCACGCACGCAATGCCCAGTAAGCCTTATGCTCCACTTCTACCGGGAGGTGACAAGCTTTCCCGAAAACCAACCGGAATGGTGAAGTTCCAATTGGTGTTTTGAAAGCCGTCCTGTACGCCCATAGCGCATCATCCAGCCTGAGGCTCCAATCCTTGCGTGTCGGTTTAACCATCTTCTCAAGTATTCGTTTGATTTCTCTGTTTGAGATTTCAGCTTGACCGTTTGTCTGTGGATGATAGCCGTGGATATCCTATGCTGAACTCCGTAATGTTTGAGTACCTGTGCCATCATTCTGTTACAAAAATGAGTTCCCTGGTCACTGATCAGTGCCTTGGGTACACCATAACGGCAGAAAACGTTAGTGCGCAAAAAATCAGTAACAGTTTTAGCATCATCTTTTCTTGTAGCTTTAGCTTCAACCCATTTAGACACATAATCCACTGCTACAAGAATGTACTCAAATCCAAAGAAGGGGGAAAGGGTCCCATGAAATCTATTCCCCATAGATCAAATACCTCGTCCACCATGATGGGCGTCTGTGGCATCTCGTTGCGCGCCGATATATTACCTGCGCGCTGACATCTATCGCAACTTTTGCAGTGCGCGTAAGAGTCCCTGAACACGTGGGCCAATAAAAACCAGAATCTAGGATTTTTCTACTTGTTCGTTTCGGGCCGAAATGGCCTCCACAAGCGTGTTCATGACAAAAGGTTAGAACTGAGTCTATTTCATGATCTGGGACGCAGCGTCTAAGTATCTGATCCGGGCCTATTCTAAACAGGTACGGATCATCCCATAAATACATTCTAGCGTCATGTTTTAATCGTAATTGCTGCGGTTTATTGAAAGAAGGGGGAAACGTACCAGTGACCAGGTAATTCACGATGTGAGCGTACCATGGGGCCTTACCTTGTATCGTCATTATATGCTCGTCGGGGAAAGTTTCCGTTATATGCCCTTGTTCCTCGTCCCTGACTATTCGACTAAGATGATCTGCTACTGTGTTATCCGAGCCCTTTTTGTCCTTGATCTCAATGTTAAATTCCTGCAAAAGCAATAACCAACGCATGAGCCTCGGCTTAGTTTCTTTCTTGGACAATAAGTACCTCAGTGCTGCGTGATCCGTGAATATGATGACTTTGGCCCCTAATATGTATGCACGAAATTTCTCCAGGGCAAACACAATGGCGAGTAACTCTTTCTCCGTGGTGGTGTAATTCCGCTGCGCTGGATCCAGTGTGCGCGAGGCATAGTAGATGGCGTGTGGTTTCTTATCCTTGCGCTGGCCCAGTACTGCGCCCACAGCATAATCGCTTGCGTCACACATCAATTCGAATGGTATGCTCCAGTCTGGCGCCTGTAGTACTGGCGCGCTAGTCAGCGCGCGCTTCAGTGAATCAAACGCTGCGCGACAGGCATCTGTAAAATCAAACACTACATCCTTTTGCAGGAGGTTAGACAATGGGGTAGATATTTTAGAAAAATCTTGAATGAAGCGTCTGTAGAATCCAGCATGCCCTAAAAAAGATTTGATCTCTCTAACATTAGTGGGGTATGGCAGGCTAGTAATAAGATCGATTTTTGCTTTGTCTACCTTTAACCCTTCTCTAGAGACAATATGACCTAGTACTACTCCATGCGTGACCATAAAGTGACACTTTTCATAATTCAAGACCAGGTTCTTAGATACGCAACGTTTCAAGACTTTATCTAAATTATCCAGACATTCATCAAACGTGTTCCCATGCACAGTAAAGTCGTCCATAAACACCTCAATGCATGAACCCAACATGTCCGAAAATATGCTCATTACTAACCTCTGAAACGTACCTGGCGCGTTGCATAATCCAAAAGACATGCGCCGGAAGGCAAACGTACCGAAGGGGCATGTGAACGTCGTCTTTTCTTGGTCTTCCGCAGCTATGGGAATCTGATTGTAACCTGAGAATCCATCCAAGAAACAGTAATGTGGTTTACCTGCCAATCGGTCAAGCATCTGATCTATAAAAGGCAAGGGAAAGTGATCCTTGCGCGTCACTGCGTTCAGCTTCCGGTAGTCTATGCACATGCGCCAACCAGTCTGTATCCTCTTTGGCACTAGTTCTCCTGCTGCGTTTTTCTCCACTGTGATTCCACCCTTTTTTGGGACAACATGTATCGGGCTTACCCACTTACTATCAGAGATGGGATAAATGATTCCAGCGTCTAGCAGCTTGATGATTTCTTTCTGTACTACCTCCATCATAATCGGGTTAAGTCTTCGTTGGGCATCCCTGCATGGTTTGGCTCCATCTTCCAACAGAATTCGATGCATGCATACGTCTGGGCTGATCCCGCGCAAGTCATCTAATGTCCATCCGAGCGCACCCTTGTTGTTGCGCAAGACTTCTATTAGACGTGCTTCCTGCGCAGGTTCTAACTGATTCTTTATAATCACCGGCTTGGTCTCTTTATCGTCCAAAAACACATACTTCAGGTGCTCTGGGAGTTGCTTCAGTGAGATCTTCGATTCCTGTATGTTACGAGAGACAGCCGTGTCAGTAACACATGATTCAGTACTAGAAACAAGATACCTCAGGTCGGCAGCTTTGGTGTTCTCTTCTGCTTCGTGCGCTTCTGGTAGTGCGCCAGTTACCTGACGCGCCTGTTCTTCTTCCACCGCCTCATCGATAATATCCAGTGCGTTAATCGTGGAATCATCATGCGGGAACTGCATGCCCTTGAATATATTGAAGTGTATGACCTCATTATCAACTTCCATTGAAAGCGTCCCTTTCCACACGTCGATTCTTGTTCGTGCGGTCATCAAGAAGGGTCGGCCGAGCAATACTTGAGCAGTGTCGGCAGCTACGTTTCCTTCCATCTCTAGCACATAAAAATCTGCTGGAAACACCAATTCTCCTACCCTCACAAGCACATCTTCGACCATGCCTACTGGTTGCTTGCATGACCTATCCGCTAGCTGGATTGTCAACCCTGCAGGCTTAAGTGGTCCAATGCGTAGGGATGTGTATAAAGAATGAGGTAGAACATTTATAGATGCCCCTAAGTCTATCATGCAGTTATCCACTTCAGAGTTACCTATAGTACATGAGATAGTGAACGTACCTGGATCCTTGCATTTAGGTGGTACCTTGTGTTGCACTATCGCTGAGGCGTTCGCGTTCAGGCTGCACTTGCTCTTGCTGTCCACCTTTTCTTCTTTTGTTGGTGCATAGATCTTTTAGAAACTTTGCATACCTCGGGATTTGTTTCAGTGCATCTATAAGCGGGATGTTGATTTCTACTTTGCTGAACAGATCATACAGTTCCTGATCTAGCTCGGTCTTCTTTGGCTTAGTTCTCTGAGTAGGGAAAGGAAGTGGTAGTTTGTTGTTAGACTGACCATCCGTCTCTGCAACTGGTGCGCTTGCCTCGGGTGCTGAGTCCGTATTCTGCGCGTGTGTGCTTTTCTTTGCGCGAGTTGTCTCTGGCGCAGTCGATATTTCCTTCCCTGACCTTAATAGCACCGCGTTAACACCATTCTGCAATCTGGCTTGAGCTGCCTTCCTGTGGTTTGTGATCTCAGTTACGGTCTCGGAAATTTGTGACAGCTGACTCTCGATTAAGGTAAAACGTTTTTCGTTCTGCTCTTGGTTTCTGCTTACTGTCTCTGCCAACTGTCCCACTATTTCTTCTAATGATTTCTTGGGAGGCTGCTGAGAATTGCGTTTGTCCTTCAGTGCGTCGTGTGGTGGGTTATAGGTACTGGCGCGTAAGGTCGTGCGCCAGTGGTGCATTAGGTTGCGCGCGCCAGTCAGCGCGCGGCCTCTGAAAATTCTGATCGTTCTTCCAACTAAACCCATTCTCTGCCAATCCAAATCTAGGCTGTCCTTGCCTAGCTTGTCCATTGTTCCATCCTCCTACTGCATTAACATCTGCGTGTTCTTCGAATAGGGAGGGGCATGCGTCAGTAAGATGGTCTGTGGCGTGACAGAATTCACACGCTCTTGTCTCGATGCTTTGTTTCGTCATTAGCTTCTGCATCATATCCTTCAATTCCTTGATCTCTCCGGTCACGTCTACTTGATGCAGTGCTCTGGCGCGGTTATTCTCTAGTGACACTTGATATCTAACTTGGTCAGCCGTGTCCTCTATTAATTTCCATAATCCTCCGGATACATGTTCCTCACGTTGCCTCCTGCGCAAGCATTCAACAACCTGAGCTCCATCTCAGTAAGTCCGTTGAGGAAGTTCTCTATCAACACATGTTGCGGGAGTCCATGATTGTAGCAGTTCGCTTCAAGTTCCCTGAACCGCTCGTAATACTCTGATAATGATTCCCCATGCAACTGTTTCGGCGCAGCTAACTCCCGACGCAGCAGTGACACTTTGGCCGCGGGATAAAACTTGTCTAGAAATCGTTCTTGTAATTCGGGCCATGTCCTTATTGAACCCGGCGCTAGTCCCATCAACCATTGTCGAGCTGAATCACATAGTGAAAACGGGAAGGCTCTAAGCTTCAACAATTCTGGGTCCTCATTCCCATTCCTCATATTCTCACAAATGGCTGCGAATTCTCGTACATGTTTTACTGGATTCTCACTAGCCATACCATGGAATTTTGGTATGTAGTGAACAAGCTGAGTCCGCAGTTCGAAGTGTCCATCTGGAGGCAGTACTATGCACCATGGTTGATTCACAGCTTGAGGAGCAGACATCTCCTTGATGGTGCGTCGCGCCACTGGTTGAGCAGGTACGCGCGCGCAGGAGGTGGCGCGCGTCTATCCATGTTGTCATTCAACTGATTATCATTTCTGGGTAGTTCAACGTCCATTCTGAACTCTAAGTCTCTGCGTACTTCTCTTCTGATTGCCTCGAGTTCAGCTGGGTTCAGGCGTGCAAAAATGTTCAGCGTTACGCGCTGGTGCGTCTGGAGTTCCTGCTCGTCTGCCGATGACACTATTCTCACCAAAATCTTCCATGCAAAAACAACAACTAAATTAAACGTAACTAATATTTTTTGGTTTTTTTTTGTATAAGAAACAAAAAGTAATTAACAAAAGAAAAGAAAAGAAAACTTCTCTAGCCGTCCCCGGCAACGGCGCCAAAATTTGACGAGCACGTCGTTGAGTGCTGCAAATTTGTCCCGACTCTCCTTACTAGTATAGTATTGGCAAGCTGGGGTCGAATCCACAGGGAACGGTGGAAGTCTCTTTTCAACTACAAAACTAAAGAATTGGGGTTGTGCGTGAGAACAATTAAAAGAAAGAAAAACTGTTGCGCAAGTACAACTGGCGCACACACAGACAGCAAGTATGATAGACGCAAATAAATATGCAAGAGATGAATCCGGTTCAGATTCTTCACTATGAACTCTATGTTTTATCCTCGGTCACTAAAAGCACATGATTTAATTGTCCACGTAGATTAAGGTCCTGTCACAGCTTAATAATCTACACACACATTCCGGTCAAGGTTTGTATGATATTATTACTCAATCTAGTCTAGTCAATAACGAATCCGGTCAAGGTAGTTACTGCCTATTCTAGTGTTACTCCTATCATTCACAGTCACGTACTTCTGATAGTTTAACTATAGATACTAGATTGTACAACTAAGTCTGCGGTGCAAGGCTTCGCTTAATTGTCTAACCTAATTATCATGCAATGGAGTGCGGAATAATAATACTAAACTTAATCATGCAAATTAAGAACAAGACCTCAAAAACATATTATTCATAGATTCAAATCCAAACCGAAATCAGTAAGTTAGCTAGACATACTGATCGAATACATCTCAAGAATAATTATAAACAACTAAAATAACAAGACAAATCTGAATTCTGCGTCGTCAGGCTCGCGTGACAGCGCACGTCTTCGCCGGAATCAAGCTCTGCGCCGTCAGCTCTCTCTAAGTGTGCATGCCTGAGATTTCCATAAGGCTTTGTATTTATAGTCCTTGCCTTCTAGGGTTTCCACGAATATTTAGGCAAGGATATCTGTAGGAAATCATCTCTATCTCTAAAAATCAGCTTAGGAAACCTTAAATCTCCAAAAACCGAACTTAGAAATATTCTCGCGCGTGATGACGTCATCGTTCCGAATATCTCGCTATCTGCTGACGTCACCGTTTTGCTGTCTTCTGCGCGACCTTCACTCGCGCGCCACGTTGCTCGCGCGCCAGTGACCATTCGTTGATTGTCTTTGCCTTGTTATCTTTTTGCACGAGATTCGGCCTTCTTGTTGTGTTTTCGTTTTAACTCTTCTTTAAGACCTGAAATACAAAACTACACCAAAAGCGTAATCTTATACCATAATATGTTAGAATAAAAGCAGTGTAAAGGACATAAAATAGCGTACAACTGCACTCTATCATCACCCCAACCAAGTAGCATGGGAGGAATGGACCGACGGCACAAAGGAATATGCCGGTGGTCGGAGTCTTGGCACGGAGTTATTGGACCCCAAGATGTTCTATATGCAACGTCTCATCTCACACTCCATCATGGGTCGGTACAACGGGTCACAACGTGCCGGACTAATGGATATGGAAATACTCCAGGGCTTGTACTAAGGAACAAAAGTGCGCTACACTTAGTGAATCACCACTCATTGGGAGTTGGTTAGTGCACGTGGACCACTCGTGTGTGGTGGGCTTATCACACACTTCCTCTAAGCACTGCACATGTCATCGTGGTTGCCAGAGCATCAGATTGTCGAGGGTGAATTTTTGACACGCCAAAAGATGAGGATGGTCCGAGGGGTTAAGATCCAAAGGGACGGATTGGTCTATTGGAGCTACAGACCGGACGTGGCAGCACTGGGAGCTGCTGTTGAAGAGGAGGCCCAAGAAGACAGGCCACCAAGAAGGAGTACGCGCCAGAGCGTGCGCGCCAGAGGAAACGCGTTGGGAACTCGTGCAACTGCGCAGTCCACGCTACTTGCGCCGGTGGATGAACGCTGGGTGTTCAACGCCCAGCGAGTGCTGGAGTATATGGCGCCACAGGTGCCAACCTAAACTTAACTCCACCACGAGGATGGCGCGTGATAAGTGTGCAAATTCGTAAGTATTTGTACACTCCTTGTGCTTGATTCTTGCTAGTTTTTGACTATTTTGTGAGGAATTCGATACTCTTTTGTGTTTCATGCAGATTTTATTCGAAGTTTATCAAAGAAAGTAAACACTAAATGGAGCAAGTGGATCAAAATTCAAGTCAAGTGCCCAAGAGCAAAACCTACTCTCTCGAGCAAAAATCAAGTCCAACCGAGCAAGTCCAAGAGAGTGGCGAGCAGACCAACTCAGTCGAGGAAGTTGACCCAAGATGGCCAGAAGTCACTTCGGCGAGCAGAAATTCCTATGCAGAATCTGCTCGTCGACGGAACGTGCAAGCCCCCCTCAGATGATGCACAACCTGATCTGCTCGGCCAAGGAAGTTCTGCTCGGCAGACGAGTAGGGATCATACCTGAAGAAGGCCAAGGGAGTTCTGCTCGGTCGAGTCAAAGCTGCTCGGCCCAGAAGGTATCAAGAATTGATACAAGAATGCTCAGTGATTTTTCCTTGGGCCAAGTAGAATTCTGCTCGGCCTGACCAAGAGCAGCTCTGCCGAGCAGAAGTTAGTCTGCCGAGGATCAAAGCTGTGCTCTGTCAAGTCTGCTCGGACCAAGAAAAAACAAGTCGGCCGAGCAAATTTACACCCAATTTTCTGCTCGGCCCAGGTCAAATTTGCTGGGGAGAGTACCAACGAGTATATAAGCTTTTTGGACATTTCAAACTCGGGGCCTTGACTTCGGACTTTGACCAGCAACCCTAGAATTTCGATTTTTGAAGATCAAGAGCTTTTGTGTTCAATTGAAGATTTTGGAGTGAAGATCAAGCATCAACCTCTACATTTCCACTCTAGTTTGCATTTAATTTCATGTTTCCATACATTTCTATTGTTGATTTTACTTTTAGTATGAGTAGTGAGTAGTGATTGGTTAGGCATCCTATGGATCCCTAGGTTGGATGCATGTATTTGAATGATGATTAATTTGTTATGCAATTCTTACTCATCTCTAGGGATTCGACTCTAGGTCTCCTAGATATAAATTTTGTTTGCCGTGTTAGGACTTAAAAACTCCACTAAAAACTACACGTCAGCGCGCGGGTGACCCCATCCTCAAGGAATACGCGCTCCAGGATGCTAACCCGATTGAAGAACTCACCGATCATTGTGATCGGTGTAATGAACTATTTCGGAGGTTATTTGAACTGTTTGCTTTAAAACACTTGTATTTTTTAGTTTTAGATAAACTGAATGTGACATCTCAAGAGGTATTGTGCGCGATAGAAACACTGGCGTGCGCGACCTGTATGCGTACTCGCGCACCTGCGTTAATTTGTGCATATATGACATATTCCGATTTTTTTGTTAATTTTTTCGAATGTTGTGTATCTCTTGAGTGGAATAAAGAGGGATGTGGAGCTGATAGAAACGTCCTAGAGAAGCAGTGAACCGAACCAAACCGAGGAGCGGATGTATGGTTATGAGTATTCGTGGAGTTGGTACTTCGCGGTCAAAGGTTAGAGAGCAAGCTCAGTCCCGGGAAACCCGAATTCCCACCTTGCACAATTTATGGAGCTATGTAGGACTTACAAAGTCCCGGGAATCAAACAAGAATATGTCTACATGAAGGTGTTTCCGTTTTCTCTAAGTGGCAAAGCTAAGGATTGGTTAATGAGCCATGAGCCGAACACATTTAGAACATGGGAGGATCTAGCCCAAGAGTTTTTGATGCAATTCTTCCCTCCCGCGAAGACAAAGAAAATTCGAGACAAGATTACTCAATTCACTCAAATGGATGATGAGACTTTCTATGAGGCTTTTGAGAGATTTAAGGAACTACAAAGAGAATGCCCTCGCCATGGATTCAACAAATGGCAATTGCTTCAAAGTTTTTATGATGGAATGGATCAAGATGCTAGGAACCTAATGGATCAAGCAAGTGGTGGAGGAATTATGGACCTTACCGCCACGGAGGGGTTCAAGATCATAGAGAAGCTTGCAAGGAATAGCCATCAATGGGGAGGAGATAGAAATCATTTGAAGAAGAAGGATAAGGAGCAATCCTCCAAGTCCGTAACTAAGGAAGATTCCAACTCTTTGGCAAAAACAGTAAATTCTCTAGCTCAAAGCCTCGGAAACTTCAACATGAACAATAGGAGAAAGGATGTGCATCATATTGATGAGGATCAAGGTTGTCTTTCGAAGCAAGAGGAGTTTGAGGAAGTGAGCTATGTCAATAGGAACCAAGATAGAGGATATCAAGTGCCCCAATCCATCCTCTATCAACCTAGATCCCAAACTCAACAAGTTTGGTTTCATGAGGACCCTAACTTCCCTAGAAGACCTACACCTCCAAGCAATGAGAGGCCTCCACAAAATAATTACCAAGGCAAAACCTCTTCAAGCTACATTCCTCCACAACAAAGGAATAACTATCAAGCAGGAAGTACTTACCCTAGAAGAGATTACCAAAGTGGAAACCAAGGGCCAAGGATATGTGCAAAGGCAAGAGGACAAGCCTCCACAACCATCGAATGACAATAATCCTTTACTTGCATTGATGGCACAATTGGCCGCGACACAAGCTCAACAACAAAAGATGCTTGAGACGCAACAAAAGGATACTCATATGATAATTCAAAAGATGGAGCAACTACATGCACATAACAAGATGCCTGAGACACAAATAGCTCAACAAGCCTCATCATCTAGTCAAAGCTATCAAGGGAAACTCCCCTCTCAACCGGATGTCAACTCTTCCGAGACAATCAATGCTATCACGTTGAGAGGAGAAAGAGTTAGAGGATCCTAAACCAATGGAGGTTGTTAAGGACTCAAAGAAAAGCAAGGAAGTTGAGAGAAAGGATGAAACTCCTTCAAAGCCAACGGAAAAAGAAGTGAAGAAGAGCCTACTACAAGGAGCCACCTCCTTATGTGCCTAAGGTCCCATTTCCCCAAAGGCTAAGGAGACAAAAGGAAGACGCAAATGAAAAGAGGTTCATGGAGATCCTAAGGAAGATCAATGTCACAATTCCATTTGTTGAGGTACTTGCTCAAATGCCTTCCTATGTTAAGTTCTTAAAAGAATTTCTTTCAAATAAGCGTAAACTTCTTGAGAGTGATCATGTGGCTTTAGATGCTAATTGTAGTGCTATTATTCAAGATAACATGCCTAGGAAGTCACTTGATCATGGTTCTTTTACAATCCCTATTGCTATTGGTGATGTGAATGTTGCTAGGGCATTGTGTGATTTAGGTGCAAGTATTTCTTTGATGCCATTTCTGCTCTTCAAAATATTAGACATGGGTGAATTGACTCCTACTACCATTAGCTTGAGATTAGCCGACAGATCATCTAGATGTCCTAAGGGAATTCTAGAAGATGTGCCTATTAAGGTAGGAGAATTCTATGTGCCCGTTGATTTCTATGTGCTTGAAATGGATGAAGAACATGACATTCCTATCATTCTTGGTAGACCTTTCTTGAATACCGTTAGAGCTATAATTGATTATGGAGAAGGGACTATAGAACTTAAAGTTGGTAGTGAAAGATCAAATTCCATTTGAAAAAAGTTCTTAGCTTCCCTACAAATTCTCTAGAATGTCATTTCTTGGATACTTGTGTGATGAATCTTGATTATGCTTGCAAAGATGCACTAACCTCTTCGAAAGTGAGCTTTTGACCGAAGATGTAGATAGCATTTCTTTTGCCTCACTAATGGATGAAGCTTTGGAAGAAGAAATGCTAGTTGAGGAAGAAGAGGAGGAGTGTATTCAGGAAGGAAGAAAAGAAATTGAGGTAAAACCCACTTCAATCAACCAAAGAGGTAAGGAATTTGGTGGAGAGCTTAAGCCTCTTCCACCAAATCTAAGGTATGAATTTCTAGATGAACTAAATC